>JABUQX010073578.1:0-37638 GCA_015478945.1 Trachelipus rathkii
ATAATATGAGTATAGATGTGTAAATAAAATAAGTCAGTATTATCTTCGCTCTATAGGACATACTTGAAGGGTCAGTATATATATATATATATATATATATATATATCCTCTGACTTGGAAAAACAAGAGGTCAGTATCCCAGAGAGTCCACCCACCAACATCAAGGTAACTGACTGCGGGTGGGTATATATATATATATATATATTATATTATATAACTATATTATATATAATATAAACTATATATATATAATATATATATATATATATATAATATTAAATATATTCATTATATTTAATAATATCATCTAATAATAATAGAATGTTACTTAAGCTATATAAACCGTATATTTATACCTTTAACCGCAAGGTCATTTACAGGTATATATAGCTGACAGTATAATACTAATACTATAACTGAGTAATTGTGACCTTTTCTATACTTTGAGCTATTGGCAACGGTGGGTGTTGCCTTAGAAGAGCAGCAGGAATTACATTGGTGGTAGGTCTCGGGTATTAGATGCATACTTCTTATCAATATATGAACTTATAGCAGTCACACGATGGGCGAGTGGGCAACTTTGCCTAACGTTGAAATGAGTCTCACTTGAGTAGATTGTTGTCCTGGAGGTGTTTAGTGATATAAGAGTTGAATATTCCAGTTTCCATTAGGAATGAAAGTCTTGCACACGCACCTATGTATAGGATATTGAGTTGGTAGTTATGGTCTAATATGATTATTACTATTATAGTACACTGCAGCTTGTGGTAATACTATTACCACTATTTCAGCTGAGGAAGGCTAAACTGTTTTTACATTCTTGTAATTAATACGCAGATATATGTCTCAGTACCATTATCTCAGTTTGAGATAGGCTTAGCACATAACTCGGTGCATAGGAATTAATACTTGAGTAATATCACCAGCCCATACAATGTTACCGGTTCACAGTCGTATTGTCACGTATACTTATATATACGTGTGGACCATGCACACTACCAAGAAAGTAGGGTACACAAGAAATGTATTCCCTTCCTTGGTTGTATGCTTATTGTTGATATCATGGGGTCTTATATGACTCATTCTCTAATAAACTACTGAGACGTATCGTACATAGTCTAGTTTAATTATACACATCAGTAACTGGGATATGCTGAATAGTACATAACAGGTCACTGAGGGCTGATAATTGAGCATGATAAGTGCTTGATTGAGTGTATGCTCGATGTTTGGTCTATTCCAGAACCAAATAGTACAACTAACAGCTAATCAAGAGACCCTGGTACACAATATAAGATTTATCCTTGGACTGTCGGGTGTTATAATAAGGAACTATGCAACATAGAACTAAGCGTTTTGGTCCATCTTGAAACATGGGGTCTACTTCTTTAACATATGCAAGGTGCACCTGAGGACTTCCCTTTGCCACGAAGGTGGAGGTGATATAGTCATACATCATATCAGAATCATTGGATTCAACATGGCTTTACTGGAGTGTCTGGTCCAACATCTTATATGAGTTGAGCAAATATAAAGGTAAACAATAATACATCATGCTCATATATTGCTATTAGTGTACGTACTACTCACCATTAGTATATTTATGATGATCACCTGAGAGTGGACCGCGTTACCTGCAATAATTAAGCTCCAAGTTGGTATTGTATATATAGTCCCTTATTTAGTGTAAGCAGAGCGACAGTGATCTGCTATTATGATTTTTAGGAAGAATGGTAAGCTCAACTATACTGTACTTCATATATTATATTATATATATATAATATAGTCAGTTTTCACTTTAAATTTAGATATTAAGATAACCCATAACCTCACGCAAATACATAAGCCCTAGTTATTTAACACATATATATTGGTATCTGAGACACCTATATACATAAAGTGACTTCACTGAGATGGTCTTATGAGTTCTCTGGCTGTCTAGTTTTGAACCAAAGTAATTAATCAAGCATGGCATGTTGGTACGCTATATAAGTTATTTAATGTATATGAGCATCATGCAATGATTATCCCTATATTGCTATACTTCACTAAGTTTTTTATCGACGAGAGATATGATATAGGATTTGTCTTATTATAGCAATTTCAATGACAACTCTTACTAGATCATTAGATCAAGCCCATAATGTTGTATATTAAGTACTCTTGAGCGTATCAAATATTATAATCCTCACATTACGGTGGCGAGGTTATTTCATCAACATGATAAAAACTAACATATTCGGTATTATATTATGATGAACTTCTTATCTCACCAGCAACTGCTTGCGGTGTTTAATCATTCTATGTAGCTTTCTTATAGCTACTGTGCACACGCTGTACAGTATTTATTTATGTTCTTGATTGTAGAGATATAAGCCTACAATTTGTCTAGTGTCACCTACTTTATAGCCCATAGTTATATCTCGAGTACAGTGTGCTTTCAGCAAATGCCATATATCATATTCTTTTACACTTCTTTACTTGCAATAAAAACGTGTGGATTGTGCATTACTAAACTATCAATACTATCAAAAACCATACGTTACCGCCCTAGCAGTCAGTTACTGCAACCATTGCTTATACTCCGGCGTGGCGACGTGTTGTAACCCATTAGCTGCTACAAGTTGAAGCACCTTCATGATGTGTATTCTTACCTGCAAATAAACGCACATCCTCCAATCATTTCCTGAAACATATTAGTGTTGATATAGAGGCTACTGACCTGTATGGTGAGAATCACACCAATTTGTAATATCTATATTGTGAGTCATTTGATTATCATACATATAATCTATTTATATATATATATATATCACTAAAAAGTAGATATAATTAATTAATATTTGCTAATATATACATGAAAAAGTTCAGGCGAGATATACAAAATGTAATTACTCCGCTTTAAAAATGAACAGTTATATATAATAATATATATATAATATTATATATATAATTAATATATATTAATATAATATTATATATAATATATTATATATTATATATATATATTATATTATTTATTAGTATATAATATATATATATATATATATATATATATTATTATATATTATATATATTAATATATATTAATATATTTTATATATATAATATATAATATTAATATACCTTCGAAACTCATATATTCGCACAGACACCATATTAAATGCGTAGTACTCCCCCTTGTAAAATGACTAAAAAAGACATCATATAGATTGTAATTTACTCAATCATAGAATATATTTATTGGCTAGCCATGATTTTTAAAAATGGTGTGTACCATAGCTAATCTTATAGCTACATGGATGTATTAAATTACTGTGAATATAGCCCTATTTTGAAAATATATATTTAACAATTACACGCATCACTTTATCTAATTGTCTGGCGAAATTATATCACATGCTCGTTATCTACAAAATCACCTAGTCAATTCTTATCAATATTATTTCAAACCTATCTGCGCTGATATACTATATATATGATGTGAAGTATTCAATAATTTTTTTTAGTTTCACTTTACTTTTTTATTATTTCAGTTATCTTATTAAAACAATATTTTATAGGTTTTTATATATATTTTGAGTTTGGTGTATTAAAACAGAGTATATGCACTATATAGATTAGTATCTTTATAATGTTTTAGTTGTTATGCTTATAAATAAAAAAACCAGAACGAGTAATCTATTTTAATTTTAAGTTACAGCTAACGTTAGTTTTTTACGTTGCTTTCGGTTTTTTCGGTTAGGTTTAGGTATAGGTTAGGTTTTATAGTGATAAGGGTAGTAGTTAGGTATACTTGAGTACAATGAAAAATGAGTTCAGGTTAGGTTAGGTTTAGGTTATGAGTACCTCTCATGTATAGGACATTAGGTTAGGTTATTAGTGATATAAGTTACGTTAAGAGTAAGTATTATGTAGCCTATAGGCAGTAGGCGAAATCTCTAGAGAACCTGGAGTGGTGTAAGGAGAATCACATGTGAAATCGTAGATCCGTCATCCAGAGTGGATGATGGTGGACATTTGTCTATAGCATTGAAAACTCTATTGCTTAGAGTTGTATCATTTTTTCTAACGTCAGCTGAGGACGCTGAGAACTAGAGAACACCAGAGAAGGATACCTGAGTTAGAGTAGGAAGTGTGGAGGCAGAAGTGAGAAGAATCTACAGCCTCAGCGAACACATGACTCAACTAAGTGCGAGCTATATGAGATTAATAAGGTAGCACTTATTATGAGTAAAAATAAAATAAAGATAAAATAAAATGAAGCGATGATATAATGCATTAAGCAATAAGATATAAAGACATATACATCTTTAGTATCGTATCAAAAAAAAAGTATATAGAGTAGAGGTATGTAAAGGAGAAACAAAGTTTTATTTAAGCATTTTTTTAGTAAAGTAAATACACAAATAGGCATTGAGAAATTAATATATATAACTAATAAAATAAAAATCTATTATATTATTCTCTAGGTATAGTGAGATAAAGAAATAAGTATTCTTAAGGAATTAATGAGTATGAGTATATAAATTTAAGCATAAGTATACCGTGATTTATAATATAATAAAAAACATAATATCATTTATGGGTTTAGATAGAGACTTAACCTGATTCTTGTTTATGGTTCTTTTACATTTAGTTTATTCTGAGCTCTTAACTGCTGTGATGGTGCCCTGAGTATATCGATCGTGAGATTTTTGAGTCATTAATTCCTATCAGTGTAACAGTATCAATGACTGTCATTGGACGTTGAGGTACTACTAGGATGTCTGATATCCATAAACGAACTAGTAGTATCGACTTTCACCTCACTATTGGTTTACACTTTTCTTGCTCCTCAGGATGATGAACTTGTTTGAGGAGACGCAACGTCTCTGTCGAGTCTGGATCCTCTCGTGATGAGGATCTGTCAAGCATACACCTTGAACTGTCACGGGCTTTTGCTGAAGAGGCATAGTATGGACGTGACAGGTATACTTGTTTAAGGGGGCCTTTCATCGACTGAGGGAAATACTTTCTTTTGGGAGGGTATTTTTTCTTCATTTAGCGGGGCCTTTTTCTTGGTAAATCCCTTGAGCTAATTACCCTAAAGTCCCGTTACCTTGTCGATGTCCACCCCTCTTTACAGCTTTTTCGAGCTCTGCTTTATTGTACGCAGCCGACTTCCGTCAGGGGAAATTTCCCTGTATGGGTCAGTCGCGGAACCGGTCAGGCATGGAGCCAGGGTTGGACGCGGAGTTCCCTTGTGCCCTGTCTGCAGCTTGGCCGTTTCGACACTAGGCCAGGGATGCGCGTGCACTATCAACAAGCACATCATGACTTGTTACCGAATTGCTTGAAAGGTTCCTCCCTTTACGCCCCCGCAAAAGGCTGACGAGCCTTTCGGTGGTCAGGCGAAGGAAATTCCTCCCTCAAGGCGAGGGAAGAATTCCGGCTCATGGTCATTGGGGAACACCCCAATTAAGCATGAACCCTGGGGCATTCATGAGTTTTCCCAAAACAAAAAGATCTCTCCGAGGCTATTAGGAAAAGGGCGGGGAGGTCAGCCCCCGTAAACAAAACACGCAATAGCTGCGCATTCTTCGTGGACAAGAAACCGTGTTGTTTTCGAGGCTCTCAAGGGTCACGGCCCTACGATGGTGGCGAGGCTCCCGTACGTCGAACCGGTTGTGTTGGTCGCTGATGAAGTTCGGGTTGAGGGTGGGGCGATGGCAGTCCCTATCGCCCTTCCGAACGGTCTAGTTGAGGTTGTGAATATGGTGAGTGATGATGAAGGCGATGAGGCGATGTTTATTGAGCCGGGTCCTCCTCTAATCCCAGAGGAGAACCTCAGGAAGTTGCTTTCTCGTCGGGGTTTTAAAACCTTTACCGACTTGGAAGGCCGGAACCGCCGTTTTCTTGCTGGAGACCCTATTAGAGTCCCAGCTCCCGCGGACCCCCCCGGCCTCCAGAGGCCAAAGAAAGCAACTTGAGTATGCCAAGCTCGAATTCCTGTATACCCGTGATAAGGCGAAGGCGCTAACCTATATCACGGACAGGGAGGCGTATGTGGGACATCGGGTGCCCCTGACAATATTTGCCAGGAGTGGCGCGAATACCTGACGCGTCGCCAGGACTTGCCGCGACTGACTGACAGCACTATTTTATCGGTTGGTCAGAATGCTGAAGCCCTGTTGTCTGCCTGATCTCGTGTCACTATGAACGAGCTAAAGTGGGCAATGGGTACCTTCAGCAGGAATGGAGCCTCGGGTGTCCATGGGGTCTCCTTCCGCGACCTGAAACACTTCAGGCGCGGGGAGCTCCTCGACATCCTCAATGGCTTTTTGGCGTACCCTCAGGCCGGGCTTTTGCAGGGGCGGGTTACGCTCATCCCCAAGATTCCTGAGCCTGAGCTCTTCGGGGACTACCGGACGATCTGTGTCATGCCGATTGTGATTCGACTTCTCCATAAGATCTTGGCGAAGAGATTGGAGAAAGTTGTTCACAACCCCTTTCAATCGGGGTGCAGGTCTGTTCTGTCTACGTCCCAAAACATCTATCTACTCCAGAAGGTGTTTGAAACTAGACAAGAACGGAGGCGCGACTTGTATGTCACTTTCATAGACTTCAAGCGCGCCTTCGATTCGGGGGCTATGTTTGGCTCTCTCGTTAGTTGCATACCTAAGATCGTTCTACCAGGAAACCCATGTTCGGTTGGGGACCGACTGGGTGAAACAGGGCAGAGGCGTCCTGCAAGGGGATCCTCTTTTGCCGGTTTTGTTTAATATCGTTCTGGACTACATCTTGTTGCATGCACACCCTGATGTGGGTGTTCCTTTGGGGGGCCAGTCGGTGTCATCTCTGGCCTTTGCGGACGATGTAGTGCTCCTAGCCTCTTCACGGCTAGGAATGCAAGCAAGCTTGGTTGCGCTGGCGATGGCAGCGAGGAAATCTTTGGGTCTCGAATTTGGATTTCGTAAGTGTACGTCGGTTGGTCTCCGTTGGCTGGGTAAGACCCAGAAGTTCGTGCACGACCTCAGACCATTCGAGGTCGAAGGCACTTAACTACCGACGATGAACTCGACAGGTGTCTTATAAATACCTAGGAGTTAAGGTCTCGTCTTCTGGTGTGGCAAATGGTCTTTGGGGGACTTGAGGGAAAGCTAAGGAAACATCCTGCACTCGGCTTACCTCAAGCCGCAACAGAATTGTTTCTTCTCAAACACTTGCTTGTTACCCAATACACTTATCGTCCTCAGGCACGGAGCCTCTCTATCTAGGACGCCTTCGTGAATCCGACAAAATGGTTCGGGCTGAGCTGAGGAAGTTCATGAAACTACCCTCGAACACTCCGTTTCCCATGTTCAGTCAACCACCCCATAAGGGTGGACTTGGGATCCCGGAGTTTGAGCAGACCATGTGCTCCCAGCTTGAATCATTGAAAGCAGAGATGGATCGACAAGGTGGCGTTTGGGCCTTGGCCGCTTCAGCTTTCATAATACCGACCTCTACTACAGAGAGGCGACTCCAAGTTGTGGAGTTTAGAGATGGCCTTGGTCTGGCGGGTGCCAAAAAGCAGTCCGGCTGTTACAGCTGGATTGCCGATGGCACTCGCCTGATGCGGGGTTCAGTGTATGTCGATTCCGTAAAAATCCGACAGGCCTGATTGCCACACGAGAAAGATCTAACAGAGGTCGAGACGTCCCACCTGCCGCGATAAGGTGTGATTTGAGGTGCAACAGATTGGAAACCCGGGGGCATGTGCTACAACAATTTCCAGCAGTAGCTCCTCTTAGAACGGCTAGGCACGACCGTCTGAATGCTCTATTTAAATCAGAGCTAGAAAAGAGGGGCTGGTAAATCCTTCTGGAGCCTGAGATTCCCCCTCCAGGGGGGATTCGAAGACCTGACTTGGTTTTCTGGGACTCGGGAGCTACCGCTATGGTTGTTGACACCACGGTAGCAGCAGATGCGAACGCCTGCGCCCTTAAGGCAGTCGTCAAGCGGAAGGTCGACTACTACCTATAGGTACCTGCTATAGAAGAGTGGGTTAGGTAGCGTTCGGGCAAAACTGTCTTAGAGTTCAATGCACTGGCCTTCAACTGGCGTGGCGACTTGGCAGGGAGGTTCCACGCTATGTTGAAGAAGTTAAAAATGGTGAAGTCCATTAAGTTGCTAGAAGTGCGCTTAATGGAAGGCAGTGCGGCGATCTGGAGCTTCTTCAACAGCGTCGCTGGTGGATGGGGCTGATCTCTCCATGCATGTCTTTGGGGCTGGTGTGCTTTTCGAAGACTCTCGCCCGGCGCCCTACCCGCCCGCGTCGTAAGAACTCTGCATATAGACTGACAGTTCCTCCCAGTAGATACACACCACTTTGTGTAAATACAAGGGGGTGGAGATCATAGAAAAGGGCAGTGGAGTAGTGTTACTCCGCACATTTGGTGCTGGTAGGTGATGGGAGGTGGGGAAAACTTTAACGAAATCCACCCTCAGTGGTTACCACGCTCGGAATCTCTCATGCGCGTATCAGTGCGTATGGGAAGGATTACCAGCTAGAGCGTGGTATCTAAAAAAAAAAATATGTTAGGTAAGGTTAAGTAAAGGTTAGGTTAGGTGGGTAGGCTATTTCTTCAGCAGTGGATGTTTGGTGGAAATTCATCTCATGAAGTTTTTTCTAAGTGCTGTTCCTGACAGAAAAGAGAAAACTTTAAGAGCGATTGTAATTTAAACACACACACACACACAACACACACACACACACAACACACAACACACAACAACACACAACACACAAACACACATACACACAATATTTGATAAACATATACATTCTTCATCTTAAACATATATTATATATATATATTATATATATTATATTATATAGACCTTAGGTACTTCATGCAAGCATTTCACTTAAATTCTGAAGAGTTTTATTTTTACTTTGGTAAAAATTTAATTCATTGGTATTATGC
Source organism: Trachelipus rathkii (assembly GCA_015478945.1). Lineage (NCBI taxonomy): Eukaryota > Metazoa > Arthropoda > Malacostraca > Isopoda > Trachelipodidae > Trachelipus > Trachelipus rathkii. The sequence goes on from JABUQX010073578.1 coordinate 8,952, forward strand.
TATATAATATGAATCATAGTGTCCTTTATATTATATATATTATTATAGTATATTATATTAAGTATATTATTATATATATATTATATATTATATATATAATTAATATATTATATATATATATTATATATATATATATTATAGTCAAAAGGAGGCCTAATAAGTAATAAATGATTCCGTCAAACTTTTTTATAAATTTTTATTCTATGTATACAGTCTTCAAATTTTTTCAAACGAAGCTTCATCCAGTCCCATGATCTCTTTCATGACTGTGATGGTATGTAATGACTTGAATAATTTCTAAATATATATGGTTTGTGTAAAATGTAAATAATAATAATTTATATGAATAAATATGTTAATTATTTTTAAACTCCGTCCAATCACATATCTTCCATATCATATCAATTTCTTCTCTAATTGTTGTCTATTAAGATTTTCTCCTGTTTCAACTTGTATCCTTCCCATTTATCATTGTGTGTGAAACCAATGACATATCGCTATATCGGATAGTTATATCCAACATAAACAAGATCTTTATCTCATGGATATGTTCTCATATACTCACGCACTCTATCACTTACATTCAGATCTTCTCTTAATTCCATTGGATTATTACAATTTGATGATTCATGACACCTATTCAACACTACATCAATGCTCCTGCCTCCCTTCAACGTAAATTAAATTGAATCTTTTGTGCATAAATAACCTTTTCCTAATCTAACTTATTCACACAGGTTGATATACCTCCTTAGAACCCGCAATCGTAAACAATTTAATTTAACCCTTATACAAAATACGATCCCTTTCAAAAATTCCACAAAAAAAAACAATTTTAAAATTTTCTATTTTCAAATATATTATTTTTTTACATTTTATAAACCAACCTATTATATGGTGGGCTTGGAATACCTTGTTGTGGGTGTCCCGTGGTCTTATTTCGAGACGAGCCAGGTGTCCCTGGAGACTTTGGAGAGAGCTCCTTTTTACTCCAATTGAGGCTGGGCTTATTACATGTTCCGGGAGGAGAACTAAATATCCTCAGTCCTAGAAAAAAGGAGCCATGATAGGCCTGCCAGCCGGCGGTGGATTGATGTGGCTCAAGACGCGCTTGTGATGCCTCGGACATCTCAGATCGTAGTCTTTTTTCGGTTGTTGACAAGACATGAAAATGGACTACGAATTCGTCCACAGCATTTAGTGACAGTAAATAGGAAAGGAATTGCTCTTTCTCATCATCACTTCTTAAGAAAGCATATCTCTTGTACAAACTACGTAGTAGTTCCGCGTTTGAAAGTAGTTCTCGCGAAACAGTTTGCTCACTCTTATAATTTTACTACATAATTATAGTATAAGTGTCATATGCAAGTTCGTGAGAATAATCATAATTTAAGTCAAAATCTAATTTTACTTAGATGAAAGTACTTATGTTTCTTATAAATATAGTATTCTCTTACTAGTCTCACTCTAACATTAATTAATTTTACAGGTTTATTTGTGAAAAGATCTTGGTATCTTGGTCTTTAGACCACAAAATACCAATTAATTTGCTTTGTACAGGTTGTTGAACTTGTAATTCCAACAGCGACTAAAGTACCAATTTCCAATCAAAATAATTACAAACCAATAAATATTGCTGCAATCTTAAAGGCTACATAATTTGTGACTATTTAATAATATACTATATAATTTGACTTTGTATGATATAATACAATTTAATTTCAAGATATTCCATTCATTATAGAATATGAAAATGCTAATATTATCATTAAATGGAATAATCATATAATATTAAGCATATATTATTCATTAATATTATATTCAAAATGGTGTATATCTTGATATCATCATTCACAATGGTAAAATAATAATATATCTATTTATCATATTCTTGCCCTTCACATCTTGTCGCTTTCTCCACACTCTCCATTTTCTGTCACATCGAGCAATTGTCTTGTTTGAGATACCTTTATCCACAATACACTTATATGCCCCGGCTTACGTCATGTATTTCATCTGTTTGTTGTTTCACCTCAGAAATTCATATTTATCTCTCTCCAATCCTTCTCAAGCGAAACCTATGTCCGTAATTTTAAACTACAAATATATGCGTAACCAAAACTTGATGAAGGCTTTGACAATATCATAGACCAATAAAAACCTGTTCCTATTAATAAACTGCTTTCCCTTCACACTGAGTCCAAAGCCTATCCTTCTTAAATTATTATATGATTTAAGCTATTTCATGAGCTCCACCATCTAGTGTAATTCTGTTTCCTGGAGAACACTTATTGACTTATTGTAGATATCCTCTCTCTCTATCTCCTAATTAGATAGCTAGTTCGGTCATTATTGAGATTTTCTATTCATACAATATAAATATATCATTTAAAAACATATACCTCATACCTCTACGTTCAGCATTGGATGTTGGAACTGGATTCATTTGAAACATTCTTTCCTTATATATACTCCTCTCTCAATCATGGTCCAATGTAAGTAATATTCTTTTCAATTAATTTTATTAAATTTATATTATAATGGCTACTCTTTTTTCCTAGATTTATATTCCCTTGTAACTTCTTACTACATTCATTAGCTTCTTTCTTGCTGCGCCCGGCCGCCGCAGTACAAGCCTCTATTTTATCAATTTGTTCAAATTTATACCAGGATTATTTCTGAATCTTTTTAAAAGTAGATTTTTACATAAACTACATCTCTCAGGTAATTCATCATACGTGCTTAATACTCTATAACTAATTAATTCTGATAACATAATCTTCCTCTAACTTTACTCTTCATATATCATTCCCCTATAAAACAATTTGAAGTATCAAGTCTGCATCAATACTATGAACTTTGCAGTCCATTGCTATATATTAATTTTCATACCTGTTATGTTATTGCTACAGCTTCTGAGTTTTACGAATGCTTTCATCAGAATAAAGGAGTGGCTCAAATATTCATCAAATATTATCGTCTACGTCATATGTCTGTCAATTTTTTAAGTGACATATTGATATTCGTTGTCTCATTTTATTAGCTTTAGCAAACGTTAGATAGTCATCCATGACCGGTTTCATCCTATATGAATGTTACGACTAATCTTCTTATATCTATAATAATCTTGAGCATCAAACATAATTGTTTATGCATAGTTTCAGTAAATACATCAATATCCATTAAACTATTATTTCTTCTTATTAGAATTTTATATAATTATTACATCATTCTTAACATTATATTTTATTGTATTGTTTGTAATTTTATGTATAATATATATTCTTTTTCCTTTTCCACTATTTAATCCATACGTATTTGATTTGTGATCTTCCTTAGGTTTACGAACTTCTTCGAGTGGAGCTTCTATGCGCTTTTTTATAGTGAGTGTCAGATAAATTATCTTAGAATTGTATTTAACATTTTTAATTGAGACTTATTAATTATTGAGAGGACGTAGTAATAATTCTATTTCTTTTATTATTAGTTTAATAAATTAAATGTAGTCTTAATACTGTTAATAATATAATTCTTGTTACTAGTTATACTGATTTCGAAATAATTTTACTTGTACACAACAAATTATTAATTTCATTAAAACAAAATCAATTAGAGATAGATTATTATTATAATTTATACAATATGAATACAGACTTCCAATCTACCAATAATAGATAAGAATCATATTGACTATTATAAAGTGTAGATATATAAATAAATCAAGATATCTTTATTCATTATACTATGTCTACTATTAGAGTACCAACGGAATAGTGATTAGGCAGGAACTTCATTATGGAAACTCCTGTACATAATAATTATTACCAACATTAAATACTCTATTATCCTAAATCTAATATAATTATTACCACACCATTCTAATCATTATATCAATAATAATTTAATTCATAAAATAGCAAAACATAAACCTAGAGAGTATGCTTAACATTAAAGTGATATATAATTATAATATTATTATAATCTTGAATTTACAGTGTTTAAATATAGGCTCTATTTTCTAGTAGTGAATAACTATAGATCAAAACTTATATATATAATACATATATTAAAGCAATAACAATTACATTTATTTATTTAACCTACAGTTTTGGCTCTCCAGTTTTTCTAATATTTCTTTAAATAGTAATAATCTAAGCGTCATTTGTACACTTTTTACAACTCATTAAAATAAATAATTAGTATGAACGGTATAAATGTTATAAAAATATATAAGAATTTAAAATTAATATTGCTTCCTACATATTATAATTTATTAATGAAGTTTTATTTTAATTTTTTTGCTAAATGACAATATAATAATTAAGTAGACCACATACAACTAAAATCTACTGATAGCTACCGAGTAATATAATAAGATACATAATAATCATGAATGTGCAGTTATCATACACTTCAGTACACAAATTAAAGTTTTAAATGACTAATGTTATAATGTTGGAGATATAATAATAGCAACAGATCTATATACCTAACATAAGACAAAGTGAACTAATGTAATATTTATAATTGTAGATAATTTGTAATATATTTACATTTATAAAATATACATATAATACATAATTATATGAGACATTGGTCGATTATCTGGTTATAATAATAATCCACTTACATTAATTACTGGATAGTTATATATAATTATAATATGGCTTATAGGGATACTCAGTATGATAAATTCACATTATTTAAATTAAATTGCAATAATTAGCAATAATCATTTGCATAAATAACAATATAATTTAATCTTTAAATTTGTTATTTGTTTTTGAGTTTAAGTTAAAGTCTGAATTAAAAAAGTGACGTAATAATATAATAAAAACCATAAATAATTCGTAAGAAAATAATAAGAATAATAAAAATATTTCATATAAGAATAACCAAAATATACAATAAAATAAAAGGCCCATAAAAAATGCTAATAATAATCGTAAATAGTAGTAAAATAAACAAAAAAAAATATAAAAATAAATAAAAATATATATTTCATCGATAAATCGATTATATCGTTATTTTTATATACTATCGACATCCTTTAGAATCTCTAATAATTCCTGCATTGAGTAGATCAATCATTTGATTATCATTGAGTTACTAGGTAATACTATTTGAGCACATAATATATTATTATTAATTATGACATATAATTATTCTTATGATGTCGTATCTTACTATTCTTGTTATTATTGATATATTATAATTATTTTATTTTTAAATTTTTTTTATATTATTTTCCATAATATAATTTTTTCCTATTATGAAATATTATTAATCCTTTATTTAATAACAGTTAAAAGGACGTATTACAAAAATTTTACTGATTTTGTATCTTACATCATTATATTATTATATATAAATCTATAATATAATCTACAAAATAGTAATAATTACAATTTTAAAAGATTGGAATTGAAACAGGATAACTTTCACCATGTTTGCGTTAACCTTGACTACTGAGGACTTTACTTTTGAGTTTTTATAATTCAATTTTTTTTTTTCCTGGCGCAGACTGCTAAGAGGTCTTCAAGAGCCTTTTCTTTTCATGTGATGATTGTCAGCATAGTTCCTATTGAATCAGCTAGTTATTATACTACTACTATAAGTTAGCTACACTTAGAGATTAATATCTCCATTATTCTCTTTGTAGCGAGATACCTCATATTTTATCATAGCTCAATATTATTCCATGTTTATAGACTACCTCTATATGTGTATAGGTATACTTAAATATGAGAGATATTTTTATATTTAATGATGCTTGAGTATTTTGGGACATACATAATTCTTATGATATAATCAGATACTCGAGTAATATATGGAAAGAATTTAATGATCTATTTTATCAGATATTCCCCTCTGCCATTCCGATCAAATTGGTTTTGTCTCATATATTTATTGTGTGCAATAATACACTGCACACATGAATATCATTTACTCCGTACATCACATCGCAATTCTTGAGCGCAGTTCAGAAACACCATGATTACATGGATATCAAAACTACTCACTTACACTAATATAACTATACCACTCCATCATACTTAATAAGATTAACATTTACTGGCAAGCTATTACTTTTTTTTGAATTTTTCAATCACATTAGAAAATTGTTAGCTCTAAATCCATATTACAGAAGAATAATAACAGCTTAGTAATATTTAATATATAGGTGCTTGTCCATCATAGGTTTGATCCTCCACTTTAAGACTTTCAAATATAATTAATACCTATTAGTCAGGGTACCTAATACTGCTTTACTAAATACCTCTTGTTTTTTATTCAAATTGTGAAAACTTGGTCGGAGTTTGTTAACATTATAGCTCCATATAGAAAATACTTTATAAAACATACATATAAATAATCTGGCTGACTATCAAATGATGGTAGATCTATTGGGAGGAAATTAATTATAATTATTTTAACGAGCACTAAAATTGAAGATAGGTGGTGATTGATTTGATTAATGATGTGTATGATGTGAATATCAAGTTTATTTATAATGGACACCTAAATTAACATTATAACCTCAATTTTTCATATCAAAGTATTGATGAAGAATAAAAATTGTTCATTAAGTAATAACAGCAATTTATCTCTGATATTAAATTTCTAATTATATTCAAATTTTTTACTTTTCTATAATTTTAATAATATTCTTTTTAAAGTTAATTCCCAGAATTATGGTAAATATATTTTTTATTTGTAAAGAAGGATGCTAATTTTGAGTATATATATATATTAGTTCGTTAATTATTATATATTAATCTTATTGTTAGCATAAGAAGATCTCTTAGACCCCTTCATTCTATAATAATATATAAGGTTAATTTTTAATTACTATGAACCAACTCTAAACAGAACTGTGAAGTAAATCATCATTAATAAATTATATAAATATTTATTAATTTCATACATCTTGGATCATATATGAATTCCGTATATATGTAACACCAATTCCACATACAGAGCCAAAATTAGTCACAAATATTTAAATATTATTATATATGTAAATATTTATATTATAAATTTATAATGATTAAATTTAAAATGAAAAAAAATCAATTTAATTTTATTTATTTAAATTTTAAAATACTTAGAGATTATTATCATTAATCAAAGAGTGAGAGAGAGTGATATGAGAGAGAACGAATGTCAGAGTGATCGAGAGGACCCCGAGTGAGGAGGCGAGATGTAAGCGTTATAGCCGGAGAGGCAGTGGAGATCTGTTGAAATGTCATGTGAGTGAGTAGAGTATCGAGTGAGAGAGAGGCGAGAGGAGACCAAGTATAGAAGTAATGGAGTAGAGTGAGGAGAGGAGAGACGGCTGAGTGAGTGAGTGGCGCCTAAGTAAGTCATAGGTAGATGCATCGATGTATGACTATTGATGACCTGAAGGGGGAGAGTCAGGTTCAACCGTGAGATCATCTATCAGTGTATAGAAAGAAAGAACGCGATAGTGATATATATGTACTATTTTAAGGTCCGAATATGTACAGATCTATAATTTACTAGGGAAATGTTAGATTCTACGCATGTGCCTAATGCTGAAATCGTGGCCAGACTTAAGATATACCTTATACCATTCGGCAATTAATTGTCCAGTGAGAGCCCTGACCAGCCAGCGGAATTCCTTTACCGTGAGATTGGAGAAAGGTGTGCGACTTTGAGAGAGTGTACCTCCCGCATATGTGTGGATCTCTCACCGAAACACTCCAAATAATTGATTAGAGTGAACATGTAACACTAATGTATACACTCATTAAACTTATGTGTGTCGAGCACTAGCAGCGTAGAATGGATTATTTTATATATGAAAAGCTATATAGATGAATATATATTAATAGCTTAGCTACATAATAATTACTACTATAACACAATGTCAATAAATAGACCACAAATTATATTATATTTATCTTATTATATATATTTATATTATATATATATATATATATAATATATAATATATATATAATTATATAACTTGTTGTCTTCTTATAAAGCATATATATACTTAATTTAATATAACCAGTAGAGCTATGAGGCTTGGGAGGCTTTATTCTGAGAAGAAAGTTAGGCCCCGAGAGCAGCCTTTTCCGATAGGCATTATCGACCCTGCTCCGCAGAGGATACTGCAATCTCCTTACCTGACAGGAAAACTTCGAGAGGAAGTATTATATTAATAAATTTGAAATATGAAATTGAAATTATACGTAAAAGATGTGAGTTTCTAATATACATAAAAATATTATTCAAAGTGTATAATTAAATATAAATTATCTATTGCATTAGGTTAGTAGCATAAAAAATATTTTAAATTATAATAAGACAATAAAAAATAAAGGAAAAAACTTTGCTTTTTAATTTTGTCCGAAAAATTGAAGCCAAAATATTCGAAATTAAATTTTATATTGAGTGAGTTTTTTTTTTTTTTAAGTTTCCAACAGGAAATAATACATAAGATAAAAGTATGTTGTTAACATGACCCTTATCACCTCCTCAAAGCCAACTATTATCCCATTATATCTTTATATCTATATTATTATATACCAGCTCTATCAGCAGCTAAGTACTAAAGCTCCCAGCCTGAAAACAATAAATTTTGTCTCCTTCCGCAGGATTGAGAATCTTTACCCGCGGAAATATAACTTCCTATAATAATTAATATTTATTGGAAATCATTTCTACTATATATCTCATACTTATAGTCCTTGCAATACATCCTCCAGATACTTTACATTAAAGAAAATGATTACAATAAAAGTTGTAACCACTTCTAAAATATGTGATCCTTTCTAATATACTGTGTCATAATAAGATCAAAATGTGGTACTAATAAACTTTAAAATTGATACAAATTTATAATTATAAGAATTAACAAGTTAATAATTTTTATTATATTCATTTATCTTTATAATATACATATAATAGATGATCATAAGCAAATAAGCTAAATTTAACTAGTCATGATTAATCTATGCACTCTACTTATTATCCCTCTTTACAATAAATTTCTCTCCCGGGGTATAGTACCTTATAAATCTTCTCACTTCGCCTATTTATACAATCATACCTCTCTTACCTACTTCAGGTAATTAAGTTCTAAAGTACCCTCCTGTTCAGATGTTTTATTTATCTTCTTATAACTCTTCTGGCATTCATTCACTCAAAAACAGTAATATATAGTACAAATTAATATATTCTGTATTGGCCTAACATTAAAATATATCTAACAATATGAAATTAGATTACTTAGCATAAACAGCACTGATTAGGAATAGGTAATATCATTTATATTTCCATCTCGAACAGATTTCTAGGTACAATCTAGGTACATAGCAGTTATAGCCTTTGTAGGAGTGTAGCAGTAATCAGTTTCAGATATAGGAGTAATAGGTTTTTATCCAAATGTAACAGCTAGTGGAACAGCAATAGCAGTGACCGACTCATTTTGGTCAGCTGATCATATAATCAATTTTTTATTTTTCTTCTTTTTAAAATTGGAGCAACTGGGTTAATTTATAATCAGGCAATAAATGCCGATCATCAGGATGAAAACATTAAGTACTGAATATATTTGGACATATAAAAACACAATGAACAATTTATAAAAAGAACCACAATGAGCAAGTCATTAATCATTTGTTTAGATTAAAAATTATATATAAATGTAATTTTTATACACCACTTATCTTCATCTCTTATCCACTCTTATTCCGATGGCCCTAGTTTTTATATGTCATTTCATTTCGAGAAACAATCAAACCATTAGTAAATAGCAAATGCATGCGTTACATCCTTGGAGCAGCTAAAGATGATTACAGATCTTTCTCGTACCTGTAAATAGATAAAGAAATTATGATTACCAATGCCTCAGAAATTAAATTATTTCATTACGTACTCAATGCAGCCTATTAGATTTTTTTTCTGGAATACTTAAATCTTTTATCTGTTTTTAATATTTCTGAAGCTTTCCTCCCTCATGATTTTTTCTTTATAAGATTGCAATGTTTCTATTTGTAATTAGGCTTCTACGTTGTCAGAGGCTGTGGTGATTTTCAGTAATTTTATACCAAATCTCGGTCTTTTGCTTTGCATAGGCGAGAGAGTAATCATCTGTTCCAGTATAGAGAAAGTGTTTTATAAAAGAATTGATACCCTTTGCATATTCTTTCTTGGCAAGATGAAGTCAAAAAATATTTCTTTTCATTTCTACATTTCTCTAACTAACTTTTCCACTCTTTTTTCCATCGAGTAATTTTGAGAATAGGTAGCAAAGAACGGTTTTTTTAACTACAGACCTCAGAAGAGAGATGGGAAGTCAGAGCTGGAGCGTGTTGCCGGGAACGGAAATCTGAACTGGAAATTTTTTTCCATAAAATAAAGGGATTAAGGGCCGGAGCCGGAGCCGGAGCCGGAGCCGGAGCCGGAGCCGGAGCCGGAGTCAAAGTCGGAGCCGGAGATGGTCAAAGTCAGAACCGCATAACTGTAAAATGGAGGAACCGGAGCTGGAGCATGGTAATTTAAAACAATGGAGATGGCAAAACAAATTACCGGCTCGCTAGTTGTGCCCCACTGGGACGCTAATTTCTTAGCGCAGTCCAATTTTAAAGTGTGGATAGAACCTTTTTCATTCCTTTGTTTTTCCAGCTTCCTAACATTTTGAAGCACATTTCAGCAACGTTTAACGTGGCAAGACCCTACTTGATAAGGCTTACCCTTTAGTTAGTATCTCACTGGGAGGGATGTCACCTAAAGCTGGATTTCCTTTTCCAACAATCATATATAATATATATATATATATATATATATAATTCTTATATATATATATATATATATATAGTTATATATATATATTATATATATATTATATATATATTAAATATACTAATATATATTTATTTATATAATAATTTATATATTAGTTATTTATATATATATATATATTATATATATAGTATTAATATATATATGAATATATTTATAGTATATATTATATACAATCATAATATATAGTATATATATATATATATAAATATTTATTTTTTTTGTCATTTCATGTAGAGGACCCACCACGGCCCACAAGGAAGCGGCCGCTGGGTTAAATAATCACTAAATGGGTGAGTCCTAGCTCATACCTATTTTAAATGTCGGAAAAGAAAATTTAAGGATGGCTAAATAAATATCCGTAAATATAATATATATATTTATATATAATATTATTATATATATATATTATATATATATATATATATGATATAATATATATATATATTATATATTTATTATATATATATATTATATTATAATATTATATGTTATATATATATATATATATATTATATATATTTTAATAATATTTCTATATTATATATATATATAGATATATATATATATATATATATACTATATATATTATCTACGAATGACACCACTATTATAAAAATATTTTAGTATACTAATATAGTATATATAATATTATATATAGGTCATGTGTATTTATATATAGTATATATATATTTATATAATATATATATATATATATATATATAATATAATTTTTTAATTATATTTATAACTATTTTCATATAAATAATTATAAATCTAGATTTAAAAATTTATAAACATCTGTGTCAAAGATATAAAACCTTGACTTAATAGCTTCAAATTTCGTAGTGATTGAAGATTTGCGAGTGCAACTGGAAAGAACAAAGTCAGTTATATCATAATTTAATTGTTTCCGAGTACGGTATTTAAATATTTTTATCTTTTGATTAGCTAGCTGCATATTTGTTAAAGATCAGAGGAATAAGTAAAGAGAAGATATAAGTTTCATGACGAAACAAACTTGGGTGATATTAGGTTTAAAACGACAAATTATCGCGAGGCTAGATCGCTTAGTACGATAAGTTTGTTTCGACGAAACGAAACTCTGGCAACAAATTGCAAAAAATTAATATATATATATATAATATATAATAATATTTTATAATAGTAAATATATATATAGTTATTATATATTATATAGTATAATAGAGAATATATATATATATATATATATATACTACATTAATTAAATTAGGTTAGGTTTGTTAGGTTAGGTTTGTTAGGTTTAGGTTTGTTAGGTTTAGGTTTGATAGGTTGTGTTAGATTATGATTGATTAGGTTAGGAAAATGTTAAGAATAAATTGTTAGCGTTACGGTTAGTTTAGGTTATGGTTTAGGTTAGGTAGGTTAGGGTCTGGTTAGGTTGGTTATTATTCGGCTAATAGTTATAGTTAGTTAGGTTAGGTTAGGTAGGTGTAGGTTAAGGTTAGGTAGGTTAGGTTTAGGTTAGGTTTAGGTTTACGGTTAGGTAGTGTTAGGTTATATATATAATATTAATATATTATTTATTTATGTGATATTTTATAATAGTGATATATATGATATATATATATATATATATATTATATATATATATATATATATATATATATATATTATAATTTTTTTGTTGGAGGGTTTTTTACTATCATAAATTCATAAATATAAATATATTTTCTATATTTCCATTCAACTAACAATATATTTTAAAATTATGACAGCTTTCCATGCTCTTCAGAAATAAACCTGAAAAATTTTTTTGGGTGTCTATGAGTATCAAATAAAACTCGGTGCTTTAACTTCCAGGACGTATTTTCGCAATAAACTTTAATTAATTTTATTAATTAAATCAAATTTTTAAAAATTGAAATAAGTTTTTCTTAATTCAATACTAAAGGTATATTTGTTATATAAATATACTAAGACTCTTTTTTTTTCTCATACAACTGTCGTCTTAAAGAGAATTTCCCCCATAACTTACATGATGTTCAAGGTTGAGGTAAGAAAGTTGAGCTGAAAAGTTGAACAGAAAGATGGATCGCTTAAATTTAATCTAAGATAATGGTATATAAGAAAAGAGCTCAGAAAGTTATTGGGTTCATTGAAACAGTAATAATGAAATTTATGCTGTCATTCAAGAAACAGAATTTTTTATAGAAATATTGCAAGAGTATAAAATTTGAGAATTGACATTCTGAGAAAAGGTTATCAAATTCATTTGAAGGAGTGATGACATGTTAATCTTAGCAAGATTTCGATAATGTTTTTAAGGGGACGCATCCCCTAAGGGTTCGTAGCTTTTGGAGGTAGTAATCATCAGTTCTATGATATTTAGGTTGTAAGACTTTCTAATACAGAATTGAATGCTCTTTTGAATGGTTTGTGTATTTTCAATCGTAAAAAGTATTTTATTCATAATATACCGGACGGGGGGGGGTCAATTTTGGCAAGTCATAAATGAAAAATCGCGATAAATATCGTTACTAATTCCATGGATCAGCAAAACTTTCGAAGTATGTATAATGTTGAGGAAGATACACTTTTTTTGTTTAAATAAATTTTTTATATGCAGAAAGAATTTGCCACTGTGCTTTGGAAAATTTTCAAAAGTTTCCCCTTACGCAGCGGCAAATCCTTTGAGTTTACAAAACATTTATCTGAACAAAAAATGTAACCTTGCTTTCTAGTATAATTCTGAGAAATTTCGTATTGATCGATTAATAATACAGAAGTTTTATTCATGAGTATTTTATTTTTGAATTGAAAAAAAGTAAATATCAAATAATTGGTGGCACATAACTCTTTTGCATGAAACTTCCTGCTTGTAGGACTTACAAGTAACTATTTTATTTGAATTAATTTTTCGTATGTCCAACAGTTTTGCCGCTGATCAAGAGAAAACTTTCGAAAACTTTGAAATATTTCCCATAAACAGTGACAAATCTGTTGGGCATACAAGCATTTTATTTAAAGAAATGAGCACCTTCTCCAGTTATATATGCTCTGAAAATTTCAAACTGATCGTATATTTTATTATATATTTTCTCTTATTGTGTTATTTTGTATATGATTTATTATTATACTTTTATGTGGTTCTTAGTTCACTATTTTTTTTGCATTTGTTATTTTGTATTTATGTTTTATAAGAAACTGGAGATATATACATCTTTTACTTAAATAATTTTTGTATACCAACGGTTTTGGCGCTGGTCACAGGAAAACTTTTTAAAATTTAGATGTTTTTTCCATGAGCAGCGGCAAAACCATTTGGTATAAAACAATTTTATTTAGACAAAAAATGTGCATTTTCCCCAATTATATTAGCTTTGAAAATTTCGTAGTAATCAAATGCGTAATAAAACAGTTATCGCGATTTTTCATTTTTTAATTGTCAAAAAATAGAAAAAGAAAAAAATTCAAATAATTGGTGGCATATAACTTTTTTATTATTTATCTGATTGGAAATAAATTTTTAAGGCTTGTAGAAATTGGCGAGATATGCATATTTTATCTATATAAATTTGTTGTATATCCAACAGTTTTGCCACAGCTCACAATTCAACTTCTTGACTTTTTAACTAATTTTTTTTATACTTTGATCTACTATTTCAGGGTATAACAAAAAATCCAAACACTATTTTAAACTTTTCTTTTTTGTCTTCAATTTTATATACGTTGCAATACATTTTGATGTATGATTCATGCAAATATAATAACTTTTTAATTTTACGGAGGTAAAAAAAGTTGAGATTTTGCAAAAAGAAAAATCAAAATAAATTTTCTTAATGTATATTGCTGCCATTTGCGAGTTATTTTATAAAAATATTGTGTATGGAAAGTGTTTTAGTGATCAGTTGCAAAAATTTTTGTGTTTAAGTCAGAAATTTCTTTAAAAAATTGCTGGTGATGCTGAATTATTATTAATTGGGAAAATAATAAAATGTTGGAAAATAACGTTTATCAAACAAATATTGTAGAACAATCTTTCCTCTTTCGAATGGTGTATAATTCATCCAAAACAAATTATATTATTGTTTAACAGGCAAACTCCTCTTAATATATTATATATATTTATATATATATATATATATATATATAGATTATATACTATTTATATATAATATATATTATATATCATATTATATATAAAATAATATTATTATATATATATATATATATATATATTTAATATAACATAATATAATACACGTCTCAAAAATCTTGATTCTCCTAACTTTGATGTTCTGTGGTTAAATTTCTCCTACATATCATTATTGTGTTTCTGGCTTCTGCTCCCTAATGGAACGATTTTGATGTTTTTTGCTATCTTACTATTTTCATGACAGTCTGTTACTGTCTTCCCATAAAATGACGAGGTCCTCTATTTAGGTAGATTTGTACGTAACCACAGTTGAGTGTTGGGTCCTCTCCCTGATGCAGGAGAGGAGGAGGCAAAATTTCAATATTTCATTTGAATGGGAACAGATTAAGTTGAAGGAACCTTTCACATATCGCAGAGAGCCTAAAACAATTCTTGAACACACGTTGAATTACGTTTACATATTTCTCGTTTATAAATTCACGCTTTCGTATTGGTATCTAACCCAATCTTGTAGCTCTTTAATTTAATACTTTTTCTCCAGCGCAGCTCACAATGCCAACAACGTCTTTTCTGGCTTTAATCGGGCTTTGAGGGCAATGGCGTGTTGTTCTTGCTAAACTCTGGAATGATCCTGCTTTGACTAGGAGAATGCTTCACACCACTGAAAAGGTAGGGGACGTAATCGCCGATGGAATGAGTAGTTCCTTTCATCTTCATAAATCTTTTTCTCCACAAGATCCATGGTTCGATGGAGCTTGTTTTCAGCGCCATTCAGGAGAGACATTG
The DNA here is from genome assembly GCA_015478945.1 of Trachelipus rathkii. Taxonomy (NCBI): domain Eukaryota; kingdom Metazoa; phylum Arthropoda; class Malacostraca; order Isopoda; family Trachelipodidae; genus Trachelipus; species Trachelipus rathkii. The sequence goes on from JABUQX010073578.1 coordinate 24,718, forward strand.
CGTATGTATCGGGGATGGAAAAACTCTCGTTCTCGCTATCACTCTTAATAATTTCATTCTGCTCCGAAATCGTTCGGGATACTGATTTGAACAGGCTAGCGCGTTTCATTATAAGAATTTGCGATCAGCCTCTGTTCTTCTTACTGATAAACAATTTCTGGCCTCTTGCCAAAACAACATCTAACACTTTTGTACATCTACTTCTCTTTCTCGTCTGAGTGGTTGCTGTAGCTAATCTCCTTTGAAAAGGGACCAATCTCTTCGGCTCCTTTTTTCATCTAATGTTAACCCTGGACGAGATTCTGGACATCCCTACTCCTGCCTCTTCTCACTCTCAGTTTCTGCTTTACTGGGATGCCACATGATCGTGTGCATAGATGCCTGAGATCTATCGAACGCCAAGGGAAGTCTAGTGGCCCGGATGGAATTCCTCCCTGTTTTGAGGAGGTGTGCTTCTGAGCTGGCCGCTTATCCTCGTTAATTTCTACTCTATATGTCTAATACTAATACTTTTCTCAGCGTATGGAAAGCGCGCATATTTTTAAGCGTCCGAAAAAATAGCAGCTGACACTGATCTTCAAATATTCCCTAAGTTCTCACATGTATTCTATCTAAATTCTTTGAAACTTTTCTTAAACTCTCATTTCCTGAATCATATGGAGTCTCTCTTCGATTCTTCAGATCATCAGTGATAGGCTTTAAACGTTCGAAGTCAACTGGAGACATGCTTCCTATTTACTGAATTTATGGTCTTTGTCCCTTAGGAAAGCGTATGGAAGTCTTGCCTGATGGGCTTGACATATCGCAAAGCTGTTTGACGGGTATGGCACATGAGTCATGTTTGTCTAATGCTCCTGCCTTTGGGTTTCTAATTCTCTTTGGCTTACCTCTTGTCTAGTTTTCTTTCCGATCGCTCTATCAGCACTCATTGATGGAGCGTCCTCTTCCTCCTTTCCTTAATTGTGGTTTCTAGGTTTCTGTTTTATTCCAAAATTTAATTCCTGACTTTTCTCAACGATCTGCATCAGTATATTTTAACTTTGGTTCACATCCTTAAGTGCCGATGAATCAACTGTAACTTCATCTACCGTCTTTCAATTCTGTCCCCTTTGCATCTAGGTGTTCTGTTAAGCTTCCGCATTCTATTCTTTGCCGAGATCTGGAGGGGATTTCCGGTGGGTACCGAATTTGTAAAATTAAAACTTTTTGTAAAAACCACTTTTTACATCTGACTCTCAAAAACACATCCAGACTTCTATATTTCCTTCGACCGGTCTACGAGTCGTTCATTGTAATAACATAAATATTCTGTTGAACATAAAACAAACTTGTTTGAAACATGATTGTTTGCTAGGGCTTAAAGAATTCTGGGAGTTTTGTTCAGATTGCGGATTTTTTCCCCTTAACAATTAGCCTCCAGTTATAATACGGGCCTTTATTCGCCTTTGTATGGAGTACTCGTCTCACATTGCGGGTGGGCTTCCTGCTCGCTCGCGGCTCCAGCTTGTTATTGGAATAGGGTTGAGTCCAAGCTTAGAGACTAACAACTGTTTCTTTTTGTAAACGTCTTTGACTCTAACTCTGGCGACTTGACATTAGCGTATTTTTTTCTATATTGTAAACAGCGGCAGATGCTCTGGGGAGGATGAGTCTCGCATTCGTCCACTTGCGTGACCTCGTATCAGAAGGTGTGCTTTGCTCTGCAGTGAAATTGCATGATATTGGAAACCCAGCCTTGTTTCGTGTGAATGCTCTTCTTTCAAGCTACTTCTGTTCTGTGGAATCCTCTTTTGCTTACTTCTGTTTTTCCAACTGTATTTAATCTTCCCTCTTTAAAGCTTATGTATCGCTCTGACCTGAGAGGCATTTGCGTTTAAGCTAGGGCTTAACTGGGTTTTCCTTTATATTGTCTTCTGCGCCCTCCTTGTAAAAGGGCCAGCCGTGAGTGGTGGTGGACTGTAATATATATAGTATATATATAATTTATATATATATATATATATATTATATATATATATATGTATATACTTATATATATTTATATTTATATATTTTATAGTATATATATATTTAATATTTTTATAATATATATAATATATATATGTATACTATATTATATATATTATTATTATATATGTATATATATAATATATATATAAATATATATTATATATATATATAGTATTATGATAGTATAGTATATATATAATATATATATATATTATATTATATATATATATATAATTTATATATATATATATATATATATATATTATATATTTATAATATATATAATATATATATATATATAATATATATATATTATAATATATATTATAGTGATATTATTATATATATATATGTAATATATATATATAATATATATATATATTATTAATAATATTATTATAATATATATATATATATAATATTATTATATATATATTTATATATATTATTATTATATATTTATATATTATATATATATATAAGTATTTATATATATATATATATATATATATATATAATCTATTTATTATATATATTATATATATATATATTATATATATATATATAGTATATATATATATATATATTTATAGTTTTCTTGCTTTTGTTACCTAGAATTGGTTACTGAGGATTGTAAATAAAAGTCTGTTTTAATGTTTAATTTCAGAAGATCCAATTGCTACTTCTACCAAATGCTAAAGGTTAATTACATAAAGAAAATAAACATAGGTCATAAACTGATAAAAAGATTATCCCAAAAAAGCATATAAGATGATAAACACACAAGGTCTCCCAAAAGAGAAATAATAAAACATCTAAGATCAACAGCAACTAGTCACACACACACACGCCACCACACAACACCATATATATTATATATATATAATATATTATATATATATATATATATATATTTTATGTATTTATATATATATATATATTGAGGCTATAATATAGATAGGAACCGAAAGATTTGGTTTTAAGAAACATCAGGTTGCCCAGAATTGTCCATTTATTAGAATTTGTTCCTTTTTATTAAAAGCTAAAAGAGATTACATTTATTTGCGGCACAGGTTTTTGACAGCAAGTTCTTATTTGACCTTTATTGAAATGGATGTAGTTAGTTAGATTGTATATTTTTTGATAAAACAACGTTGCTAGCATTATTAATGTTTTAATAAAGTTAATTTTAGATTCTAAAACTTGTGTTTGTGATAAGGAATGTAGTATTGATTATAATGAAAAATTTTAATTTTTGTTCCGGTTACGTAAAAGATAGATTGTCGAAGCGTTTAAATGTGTCCTGAAAGGATATTTTGTGTTATAACTCTAATTTAGAGATGAAGAGAGAGAGAGAGAGAGAGATGAGAGAGAGAGAGATGAGGAGGGAGGAGAGAGAGGAGGAGAGAGGTCCGCCTTGCTCAAGCTTTATCACTACATTAAATTGTAGATTTTTCTGAACGGAGAATTAGGTAATATGAATCAAATAATAGAATGTCCAATCCCACTCTTTAACTAATCATCATTTATTAATCGAAAGAAACAATATTTAGGATCAAGGCACAAGCTGCGACTTTGTAGAAGTGATTGGAGAAGCCTAATGATAGAAAAGCAATTACATACATGAATTTTATGGCGGCTGCTTTCATAGAAGGAGCCAAAGAATAAGAGGCGGACAAAGAGAACTAAAGGCGGTTAACGCTTATGGAGAAAGACTCCAGTGGGAGAGGGGTGAGGGAAGCGAAATTCCCCTCATCAATCCAACGGCTGCTCCGTCTAAGAAACCATAACCTCACTACATGCATAGGCATCGATGCGATTTATCCTTATGGGAAGTGAGTTCCCAATCTTTTTCCTATGCGCATCCCCAAGAATAAAAAAATAGATTCCATGCACCCCATCTTTCACTATATATAAGAATATATATATATATTATTTGTATATATATATATTATATTTATTTAATAATTATATATTATATTATATATATATATAGTATATATATATATATATATAATATATATATATTATATAAATATTATATAATATAAACAGGGGTCAGCGTCTGTTAGTGCCGTCATAATGTATCTTAAAAACTATTAATGCTCACAGTAACAAGGAATACATTGACTGGAAATGCTGGTCCAAAGTTTTGGCCTCAGGAGATGTAAAAAAAAAATAAAAAAAAAAAAAAAAAATATATAATATATATATATTAGTATAGTATACTAATATATTATATATATTATATATATATTATTATATATATATATATATATAATATATATATAATATATATATATATAAATCTCAAAAACTACATATAGCTAACAAGCGAAAGGAATAAATTTTTGGAATTCTGGTAAAATTTCACATAAGCAAATTAAAAAAAAAATAAAATAAAAAAATTAATGTTAATTAATATATAATATGATTAGAGAGGCCTATTTAGCCCTTTCAGTTCCTGAATTATGAAAAAATATTTAATTTTTTTTTTTTTTTAATAGGTAAATAGGACCCTAACTAACACATTAGGACCTTTTTTTTGTTCAAAAATAATTAGTGCCAAAAAAAAAAATGGGGTCACGGGTGACCCATCCGCGACTCATAAACAGTATAATTTTTAATATTTGGCACTGGTAGTATAGTTTCGCATATAAAATAAATATAAGATTACTAAATAAAATACGCAAATAAAGTATAAATAAATACAGTTATGCATATTCAGATTTTTTTATAAAATAAAAAAAATTTTTATATACGTATAGCTCTAATATTATTCCAGCAAAAATAAAAGTAAAAAGTAATAGAACAAGTAAAAAAAAAAAATTTATAAACTTCAATATATATATATATATCATATTATTCATATATATAGTATATATAATTATATATAGTATAATATATATATATATAGTATTTATATATTTATATACTATATTAATTATATATGAATATATACTTATTATATATATATATATATATTAGTATTATATATTATATTATATATATATATATATATTTATTATATATTTATATATATATAATAATTATAATATATATATATATTGTATATTTGGATGAGCAGGGAGGGTAGGGAAGACTAACTCAAGCTTGTTGGTATTGAACGTAACACACGTGTTGTTTTTCCCGAGCGAGCAGGCACTGATGAAGTTTGCATTTCTCGAGCACATGGCACTTTCTTCGAAGTTTCATGGCAAAGTTTGCATTGTTTTCCTTCTTGGTAACACATTTGGCCGTGGAGAACACGTTGTTCATACCTGACAGACTCTGCAGGAGCATATTCGTGGTTTGGTCTTGGTTTTCTCTTTTCTTCCTTGGCTCCTGCCCTAACTCCTACCCTGGCTCCAGCTCTGGCCTCCACTCTGGTAGTGCTCGGTCTTCCTCTTGGGGTGCCACTAACTTTAGAGTTCAGTAAACCTTGCTGCCATCCTCGTCTTGAAGTCGACAAAAGTGGCATAAAGTGTTTTCTTTGTGGCTCTCTTTGCTCTCAGATGCAACTCCGGTTACAACAGCCGCTCATGTGAATGCAAGGTCTAAAGCAACTAATTGAAGTTGATCGGTATAGCTCGATACAGATATCTGGCAGCTCAACTCGCCCATGTAGCTTATTATATTTCCTGTACCAGCAAATGGTCTCGTCGTCTCCACATATTTGTGTCCTTGAATCCACTAGCGCCACTTATCGTCGGTTCACAGCAATCAAGGGCAGGAGTGAGAAGGGGTTTCTTCATGATTTGGTGCTTGTGTTTCTCTTTCTTCTTCTTGGCTCTGCCCAGCTCCTGCCCTGGCTCCAGCTCTGGCCTCCACTCTGGTAGTGCTCGGTCTTCTCTGGGGTACCCTAACCTGTAGAGTTCAGCAAACCTTCTGCCACCTCGATCTTGAAATCTACAAATGGCATAAAGTTTTTCCTGCTCTCATGCACCCTCCGGTACAACAGCCAGGCATTGACAATGGAAAGGTCTAGCAAATAATTGAATTTGATCCGGTATAGCTCGATGAGCATATCTGGCAGACTATAACTCCGCCATGTACTTACTTATATTCTGTAACAGCAATGTCCTTTCGATCTCATAAATTTGTTTCCTTTGAATCCACCAGCGACACTTAATCTTGGGGTTCAACACAAGCAGGGACAGGAAGAAAGGGGTTCGTCATTCTCAGTGTCTTGCCCATCAAAGACTTCTAAGATATTGCATTTGCTGCCTTCATCATCAGACATGGCCGATGCAGCTGGACATCCGTAGTAGTCTTCGTCGTCATCAGAGAACTGAAGATCATCTTTTGATTCATTACCAGGGAAAATTGAGATACGGATGGCATCACATATACTTAGCTTCCTCCTAAATAGGGCTTTCTTCACCTTCGGCAACTAGTCACGATTTGAAGCGGAGGGCTGCTGGCCTGTTGAAGCTGCGGAGGTGGAAGGGGTGGAGGGCGAAATCACATTTGAATCTGACATCTGATTTTTTTTCTATATATTAATATATATATATATATATATATTATAATAATATATATAGTATATATATATATATATTTATTATATAATATAATTTTGTTTATATTATTATTTATATTATACGGTATATATATATATGATATTAGATGTATATATATATAATATTATATGATATTATATATATATATTATATATTTATATATAGTATATATATTATTATATATATGATATATATAATATATATATATAATATATTATATATTATATTAATATATATACGGTATATATTTATTATATAAATATATATATATATTATTATATAATAATATATTATATATATATAGTATTTATATATTAAAACAAAAGTTGATAACTAAAATTATATATATCTTATATATATATTATATATATTTATTATATATTAGTATTATATATATATATATATATATAGTATATTATATATATATATATATTATATATTATTACTATATTAATAGTATCGTAATAATAATAATAATAATTAATAATAATAATAAACTGTGTCGTATATGTTGAATTTGACTGTAAGTCCTGAATGGATCACCTGAGGACATCGTAAAACGGAGTCCTATTTTGGACGTGTAGATTAGTTTTTTTCAAAAGTATTAAAGAATAAGTTTTATATTATTTTAGCCTCTCTACTACCTAATAGAAAGTAAAGAAAAAAGAGAAAACAAAATAAGATCGTGTAATCAATAGATCGCCAACGAAAGCCCAAGAATTCACCAAAAACAAAAATTTTAAAGAGCGAAGTCTCGACACCAATCTGTCGCACCGCTGTAAGGACATGGATAATTTTTTTGGTATGTTGAGGATTCCTACTCGAATAAATCGGTAACTGTTAGCATATTTTAAAGAAAAAATGTAAAATCGATACTTTTAGCCAAAATATGATAAAAAAATTATGGGTCACCAGTGAACTCAGTCGGACTGAAAGGGTAAGATGCCTTTTACTTGTTACTTTCGTTTAAATAAATATGACTTTCATTAATTTTGCTTTTTTTTTTTTACTGTAAACGAATAACCCAAGGGTATCCGCAACGGATGGCAGGAGGTCCGGGGTCCTCTCGGCACTTACCCGGGGAACTATGGGGTTAGGACTGAATTCCCCTCCGGGAGGGTCTCCTGAACCCCGCTTCTTTGGTATTTGGGTAGATCGCGAGGGGCTTTCCCCGCCCTCGCTTACGGGGTATGGAAGAAACGTCCCCCCTATGGTTCCCGTGGCATCGAGCGCCGCCTACTGTCCGTATCAAAGCAAAATTTAATAGAAGTCTAATTATATATTACGAGACAACCAATTCTTGCTCTCAAACACTGATTACTTTCATATTACTTATAATTATTAACAATAATCTTTTTTTTTAATTTTTTTTACCATTTTCTTAACTAAAATTTACCAGGATTCAAAAATGTATTCTTTTTGCTACACCTTCCATTAGTTTTCGGGATTATTTTTTTTTTTTTTTTTTTTTTTATTTTTTTTTTTTTTTTTTTTTTTAACTTTCCAGGGCAACATTGGCCCAGCATTCCAGCAATGTATTCCTGTTTTACTGTAGCAATTAATAGTGTTATTAAGATACATATGAGGCTATAACGACGCGTGGCCTAAAAGGCCTATAGTAATAATAAGAAACTTCAAATTAAGTTAATTTTAAATCAAATACTTAGCTTGAATAGTTCAGTGTTGGAAGCAGTGATTTTCGATCTGTGAGAATCCTCCTTACAGACCGTATTAAGTTGAAGGAAATGATCGTAAGCAGATCGAAAAGCTCACGCTCACTACATATTTGAAATCATTATGCTATGTTTTTGATAAATATTATAACTTTTAATTGAAGTTACTTTCACTAAAAAAGCTTTACAAGCAAACTCAGACGCCTTAAAGCTACGAATCTTATATAATAATATATAATATCTATATATAAAAAATTATATAATACTATTATATATATAATATATATATTTTTATAATTATATATTATATTATAATATATACTATAAATAATTTATATTTATAATATTATAATATATATATATATAAGTATTATATGATCAATATTACTTAAAGTTCAGATGTAACGGTACTTCTGATAATTTAAGTTTCACGGGTAGCATCTATGATATTTTAATAGTTTCTTCAGGGTCGCATGAATTTTTTTTTTTTTTTTTACATGTTCTAGGAGCGAAATTATATATATTATTTGTAAAGGTAATTACCCTTGGGGCTCGAGCCGACAGGGGACACAGGGGGGGACGTTTTTCCATACCCCGTAGGGGAGGGGCGGAGGAACCCCGCGACAACCAAATACCAAAAGAGCGGGGGTTCCGGACCCTCCCCGGAGGGGGATAGTCCTATCCGTAGTTCCTGAAGGCCGACGAGAACCCGCTCCTGCCATGGTGCGTAAGTAACCTTTGGGGTTACTATTTCTTAATCTACTTTTCCTTAACTCAAAATTTTAACCGGATTCCAAAATATGTATTCCTTTTTCGCCTGTAAGCTATTGTAAGTTTTTTGAGTATGATTTTTTTTTTTTGTTTCATTTCGGAAAATTACTTTTATTTGTTGATAGAGGCTACTGTGATTTTTTTTTTGATCGGAGCTCCCGTTCCGTGTGGCATAAAACACTTTTTGTACCTATTAATATATATATATATAATATATATATATCTATATATATTTATATATTAATATATCTATATATAATTAAGCTATCTATATATATATATATCTAACTATATATATATATTATATAATTATATTATACTCGGTATTATTTGAATTTATATAGTCACTGCGCAGGACAGCACAACAGTATCAATTGTAACTATGTAACCACCCGCAGAGATTTGGCTGCAGTATCGGGGCCGTCACGAGGATAAATTGGAAAATATAAACACGTAACTAGAACATGGAACGAGGTGGGGGTCGGTTATGTGGGGGTATTATCGAGTCGAGTGATCATTCAGGTACGCAAGCGACTTCCGTAAACTTATGGGAGGATAGTGCGTCAACTGTAAAAGATCAGTGCGTGCAGATAATAACACTCCAAGCCGAAGGATACGGGTACCGGCATTTGTGACAGTATCGGTGTAGCGCACAGCACGATTGGCACGGGTGGTCCACCGGTACCAACAGGAAACCCTGATACATGATCGCCGGCGAGGGCAAGGTTGGCCCAGGGCCACGACACCCGTGGAAGACCGATTTATAGCGTCTACGTGGATTGAAGAGAGAGCACACAACGGCATCGACATCTGCAGATACATCAGCTGGCGTAGGTACCGGCAACCAGGCGCTGCCAATCCAGTACGCATGAGCCTTGCGAGACATAGATTACCGCGGCGCCCGGATTCCTTCCACAGCACAAAACGGCCACATCGAGGGCCGCGACTGGGCTTTCCGCGAGAACACATCATGGACGTTGACGATTGGCAAGTTGTTCTTTGCGGACGAGTGGAGAGTGGTCTCTGTACGCCTCGACAAGGTGCTAGAGTACACCGACGACTCCCGGAGAGGTTCAGCGCAGTGCATGTTTGCTAGCAGGTGCCGCCATTTTGTGGTGGTTGGTTATGGTTTTGGGAAGGGCATCTCTTTATCCGGGCCCTAGGAGTTGCCTCTTTCGATGGGAGGCACTCTTAACAGCGTAAAGGTATATCACGATATCCTGGCATGTGGTCGTTCTGTTCACCCTACATCGGTATCCTTTTACCTAATTGCAATGACAAAAGAAACAAGACTACACAAGGGCCAATGTGTGAAGACTCTACTTGGACGGTTTCAAATTCGGCGTTGGAGTGGCACATATAGTTCCCGACACCTGGAAAAAAAAAAAATAACCCCAAAAACCCGAAAAAACCAAAAATAAATTTGGGTTTGGGGGATATACCTGAAACGTCGATCGACAGCTGCAACTTCCCTCCGGACCCTCCGCGACCAAGCGACAGCATGCTACACTATGGATCAAATCACTGTCCAGGACATTAGCCTCATCGAGAGCGATGCCAGTGGCGTGTCAGGCCAGTCCATGCCGTGCAGTGGGGGTATAAACACGGTATTGAGGCAGACCCAACACCCCCGCGCCATCGCCGTACGTTACAACATTGTGTGTGTGCAGCCCGCCCGAACTCCGACCCTACTGCAGCGCTTTTGGCTGCAACCTTGGCCTCTACACTTTATCCAACCTAGGTTTGGGGAGGAATCCACCATATTATGTCATTGTCCATAAAGAGTACTTCCGCGTTCTTTCACTTTTCTAACGATATCCTAGTGTACGTTCATGTTTGACGAGTAGTCATTATAAATAAATATATATATAATAATAATATATAATATATATATATTATATATATATTATTATATCTTTATATACTATATATTTATATATATATATATTATATATAGTATATATCTATATATCTTTATATTCTACTTGGCTAGCAACATCTAGCATTCTAACACCATCTCTCTGGTGTTACTTTCGCCTGTCCATTGGGCCAGCATCTTCTTTCCATTTGCTCGAACTTCTTGATCCTGGCACTTCTAGAAACTCTTTCTCAGCCCAAGGTTTTTCGATGCTAGTCATTGAGATTATATACTCAGGTAGGGTTTCACACCCTTTCAATGGAACTGCATTTTCTTCGCATTTGGCTCCAAATCGTTCTCCGAGCTTCCAGAAGATCGTGTTTCCAAGCGCCAAAAAGTTCGATGCTGGTCCGGAGTTTTTCCAATCTAAAAAAATCAAAGTAAAAGGGCGGTTACTAGCCCGTCGCCTTAAGACCCTGTGCGAGAGAAAGTCTTCTAGTCCTGACTGCGTCAAATATCAACATTTCTTTCTAATATATTATAATATTATTATATATTATATATATATATATATATATAAATATTATATATATTTTATTATATTAAAAATCTATATATACTATATATATACTTATATTATATAACCCCCACCCCACCACACCGTCTATATATATATTATATAATATATATATTATATGATATATTTATATATATATATATATTTATATATTAATATATTATTATATTTATATATATATATACTAATATATAATATTTATATATATATATATATATATATATTTACTATAGGTACTGTCCTTTTAAAGGTAGTTAACCGATATATAACGAACGCGATGTCATCGATTTTTTTTCGATTATTTCAAGGGAATAGTGCGTTAAGGTGCCAATAAGTTTCTTTTTTTCTTTTTTTTTTTAACGAAAGGAATACGCAAGATTAAATCGCAAAAGATGGGAAAGAGTCAGGGTCTCTCGGCCCTCCAGCGGGGGACGACGGGGGGGACTCGAGTCCCCTCTGTCCCACGTAGGCTCGAGCCCCTTTAAAAAAAATAATTAATTTTTTTTTTTTATAAAAAATTAACAAATTGACATGATAATATAAGCAACATGTGGCAACTATTCCGCTCGTTCTATTGGAGTTTTAGCTACACGTAACACTGCAGGTGCACAGTAGATTCGTGATTTGCGATTCATATGACTTTTTTTATGTAACTACTTTTAAAGGATAAGTGTTATATATAATATATATATATCAGTATATTTATTATATATATTATATTATATAATTTTATATTATTATTATATATGATATATTATTATATTATATATATAGTATTCACCTTCTTTCGAAGATAATTTTGAAGAATTAGAGCTATGAGAAGATGGAGATGAAATCGACTTATCACTTTCTTCCTCCTTGTGAGATTTCATATTCCTCATAAAATCGAGCAGTTTTTGCTTCTCTTTTTTGCTCAAATCTTTAAACTTTCTCCTAAATTTTTTATCCTTATCCTTAGAGCAAGAACGCGACTTCTTGCTGTCGCGATCCTCTGGTATTTTTTCGAACGCACCGAAGGGATGCGCGCACACCCAGTTTGAAAACCACTGCTTTACCGTATATTATTACATGTTTTAAATTTTCAATTAAACTTTTTTGCTAAGGATAATATAAAAATTCGCAACTAAAACAAAAATGCACAAATATCTAAATTAGCACTTGGCAACTCTTATATTTATATATATATGGGGGAAGATTTTACCTAGTATATATTGAAGAAAAAAAACTTTTATATGAATTAAACCTATAGTTTATATATATTAATATATATTATATATATATAATTATATATAGTATATATATCTATAATATATTATATATATATATATATATTTATATATATATTATTTATAATAACTATATATTTATATATATATTGTAATATTTTTTTTTTTTTGCCCTTAATGAAGACATTTATGGGAATTTGATACTTTTTTTTATGGCCATTCTGATCTCAGCAATGAAAAACGAGTTTTGTCTTCTAACTCTTAAAATCAGTGATTTAAAAGC
>JABUQX010073579.1:0-20000 GCA_015478945.1 Trachelipus rathkii
GAATAAATGAAAGTTTATTGAAAATTATACGTCCGGCAAGTAAGGACAACGAAGTCTTATTTTTGTATTACTCAATAGCACAATTTAGTGTTAATTCTCGAGAGCATGGAGATCACGCCTTGTGGAACACCTTTTACCCCTATAACAAACTAACAATAGTCTAAATCTGAACTCAAACCTAAAACGGAAAATATGCTCAACAAATATCTCTTAGCTATTTACTTTTACTTAATTCTATATAGAGTGAGTATACACACCCCACCCACGCAAACAAACTATCCCAATAAACACTACCAATACTAAAATATATACTACACTATAAATCAATACTCAAACTCTATAACTACCTATACATAACCCACCTATACTACCATAATATAGATACTATATATTATAAATATATATATAATAACTTTAACGATGCAAATCAATAATGCTCTTTGTTACACCCCTACATATACTAAATATGTCCTACACCTATTACCACTTATATATATATATATATATATACTATATATATATAACTAAACTAAACTATTAAACTAATTGTAAATATAAACTATCAATACATATATATAATAATAATATAATATACTAATGTTTTTTGTGGCAACATTTTGATGCCAGAGACTTTTCAGTTTCAGATACACACCACAACTTATGTACACAAGCACATACCATCCAGCTAGCGCCACTACTCTGTTACGTTTTAAACAAATAAATCACCACCCTACATATATACCTACACCTCATAGATAATATATAAATACCTAATACTATATAATATATAATCAATACACTAAACAACCCTATACACAATAAAATCCGATATACTTGATAAAAACTAACACCAAACCCAACAAAAAATATATATACTATATAGACGATATAGGTACAATAAATGAAGAGGCGCAAATTTATGATCGCGAAAAAAGATAAAAAAATTATTATAGAATTTTAAGTGTGAAATGTAGATTATAAAGGGTAACCTAACCCATAACCTACCTAAGAGCTTATAGGGCATTTTCAATTGATTTGAAAAACGCCTCCTAATTTAGACATGCCAAAATAACATTATCTGAAGTCACTAATGTACACTAATGTAAGAAGGTATATATACTATAATACAATATACATACTATCTATATATATCATATACCTATATATATATATAATATTATAATACCATATATATATATAATATATAAATATACTATATATATATATATAATAATTTATATATAGTATATATGATAAATATATATAGTATTTATATATATATTATATATATATATATAATATTATGGATATATATATATATATATTATATATATATATATATATAATATAATACAATAATATATATATATATATATATATATAATATATACTATATATAATATATATATATATTAATAGATATATATATATATAATATATATATATATATAATATATAGTTATATACTACAAATAACTATATAAATACATAAAATCGCTGGCCAAAACAACCTAATGTCGTTGAAATAGAACTCAAAGCATAAGCAATGCCAGAAGGGTTAACCTCCCATAATCAAAAGATTACAAGATTAAAAAATATATAACTTTAAAAATAAGTTCTAAAAATTATATCTAACATACTGACCAAACCAACTTTCATAAAAAGAGCTGATAGATCCAGTTTAAGTCGTTTTCATCGCTAAAAAACGAATGTCTTCATCAAATCTCTCTCATCTCTCTCTTCTCTCTCTCTCTCTCTCTCTCTCTCTCTCTCTCTCTCTCCTTCTCTCTCTCCTCTCTCTCTCTCTCTCTCTCTCTCTACAAACAACACAAAACAACACACAACAAAAAACCTACATATCCAAACAACATATCTACATAATATTAATAACATATATATATTTATATATATATATATATATATAATATATATATAATATATAATATAATAATATATATATATATATATATAATATACATATATATTATATATAATCATATATAAATATCCCATTAGAACCTGCAAATTTGAAATATTCATTCATGTTCATTAGAATTATATACTTTACAAAGAAAAACCCCGCCCACCAGTACGTCATTATTTACAAATTTACCCATTGTACCCTGATGTTAAAAACATGTTTACCAGAAATTGAGGAATTCAAATGGTGGTATTAAAAAAATTAATATAATTATTATATACTGACTAGAAGGACCGATAAAGCTAATGCTTATAATGGGATGAATATGGTTCTTTTATCCTTTAAAAATGATATTTTCATGTGTTTCTTGTTCAAATATTAATATCACGATAAAATAATTTTATGTAAATGGTAATTTTTTATGTTTTTTAAGGATGATGTGCATTCGTGTTGCGGATTGAAAGAAAGAGAACAGCACAAAGAAGACGAAGAAGAAAGAAGAAGAGAAAGAAGAAGAAGAAGAAGAAGAAGAAGAGCAAGAAAGAAGAAGAAGCACAGAACAGCACAACAACAACAACCACACCAACACCACCATTAACGAAAATATTAAAGTGATACATAACAAAGAAAAAAGAAATAACCAAAAAACTCTCAGTTTTAAAAAAAAACCTTCATTATGAAAAATAGATACCTAATAGATATAGATAAATAGAAGTTTATTATTATTTATATATTATATATTAACAAACACAAGTAAATTCTTCTAAATTAATTTTTAATATATATTATATAATATTTTATATATATATATAATATATATATATAACTATATATATTAATACTACAACTTACATCTATAATACCTTAAAATACCATATAATTCCCTATTTTACAATAAATTAATTTATCATAATAATATATACTACTACTTATATACCTAATATATCATTCTCACCACATAACCTCAATCCGAGATCGGAAATAGCCTCAACCCCGAAATCGGAAATTGGCCCAAGAAAAGACTAATTTCCTATGGGTTCTGACCAAGTGGGAAAGGAAAGGATAGAGCCCCGATAGCAAGCCTTGCTTCAGCGAACCGCAGTCGCCAGTGCTTGCCACGCGGGAGTGGTTCCCATCCTAATTACGAAGCCTTTCCAATGCGAGAAGCATGAGAAGAGGGATTTGTGATGTAAATACGATTTATGTTGTACGTGTTGGCTTATGTTTTAAGTGCATGACAGTACTGAACATTAAGTAGCTTGCAGTAATAACGTCTTATGTGTAATGGATTAAGCACTCTGGACTTTGAATCCAGCGATCCGAGTTCGAGTCTCGGTAAGACCTGTATTTTAGATATATATTGGGAAAGATATTTCACTTAAAACAGCAAACTTTTTCAATTCCCATATAAAATCGCATTTCATACTTATTTTAAATTCTATGCCTGTAATTTATTCGGAAAAGCGCAAAATCGTAAACTATTTGGATATAACGTATCGTTAATTTCTCTTTTTTTACTTCTATTTAAATAGGCCTACGCCACGTTTAACAATTATGAAAATTGATCTGTCGGTATAACGACAAGGATTAATAGACATATTTTGAATTAACTAATAACCGAATTCTGTCCTCATTAGACCTAACATACCACCTAACCATAAACCTAACCTAACACTAACCTAACCTCAACCTAACCTAAACCTAACCTACCTAACCTAACCCTAATATTACTAACACCTATATATATATATATATATAATATATATATTAATATTACATTACATAATACTAAAACTATATAACTATAACCAACTATATATACCACTATACTATATATATCAAACAACCAACCCTTAAATATAATAAACATAATAATATTATAATATAGCTATATACACACTACTATATAATAACCGAAATAAACTATATAACATATATAACTATATTATAATATCTCTACAATATATATATATATATACGATATATATTGAAACCTCGTTATGTTTTACGACCCGTCAGTTTTGATAGTTTTTTTTTTTTTTTAATACTATTTCTCTTTCTCTCGGCTCGTAACAATGAATTTAAATGGTGACGGGCATGATTCAAAATATTTTCAGGAACCTGTATACCGTTTACGACTCCGTCAAGTTTTCATTGTTAATAAACTAAAAGGAAATACCCACAGGGCTAACCCAAAGCAAGGCAGGAGTCGGAAAGTCTCTCGGCCTTCCGGGAACGGCACGGGCTAGGACTATTTCCCCCCTCCTGGAGGGTCTCCGAACCCCCGCTCTTCTTGTATCTGGATGTCGCGGGGATTCTCCCGCCCTCCCCTAAAGGGGTATCGGAAAAAACGTCCCCCCTCTGTCCCCCGTCGGCTCGAGCCCCCCTAATTTTTTATCTATTCTTTATTCACATCAATATTTTTTTACACCATTACTCTTGTACATAGGTATTATATGCTGATTCCCAAATTTGAAATTGCTTTACCCGCCAGTCTCATACAAAATCGTGATATCTTCAATTTTTTATTCGTTATTAGTTAAATCACTCCATTAGTATTATTTTACATTATTTGTTAATAACGCTATATATAGCTGATTCCAAAGAAAAAATAGACCCTAATGCAAGTGTCGTACTTTTCGAAAGTCTGAATGAACTTTTTTTTTACAATCTTTGATATAAAATGAGATTTTTTAAAAAATTATTAAAATAATTTCGAAACTTTTGATCCTGTCCGTTCATAACTTAAAGTTAACATATTAACATGTTAAAAAAAAAACAAAAAAAATCAAAACTGACGGAGTCGTAAAACATACAAGGCTCTAATTATATAGTACAATATTATATAATACTATATAATACTATATAATACAATATACCAATATATATATATATAATATATAATATATATATATACTATATAATATAATAGATAATTAAATATAAATTATATTAGTAATAATATATTAATACCCATACATCAAACCAAACACATATGCATATATGCTAATAACACATTAAGTCAAAATATTCTGCCTTTACGACTCGTTCAGTTTTGATTTTCTTTTGTTTTTTTTAATTATGCTAACTTATAGTATATGATACTATCAATGAATTTCAGTGGGTAACGGACATGATTCAAAAGTTCGAAATATTTGAAATAATTTTTAAAAATTACACATTATGTCAATAGTTTTTCAAACAATGCAAATATCTCCAAAAGTACAGACCTTACAGGAAAAACCCAATTACATATTTGGAATCAGGGTAACAAGACATATTACAAAATATATATATATAATATTATATATATATAAATTATATATTATATATACTATTATATATATACCTCAAGAGACTACCTATAATATCACTAATATATATATAATAATACTACTATATATATATTATATAATAACTATATATATAGTATATATATATAATTATAAACCAATATATATAAATAATATATATATACTATAAATAACTATATAAACTATAATACATCATAAAACTATATCAAGGGCGGTGTGCAATATGTCTATCATACTACTTATATATATAAATATAATATATATTACTATATATCACAATAAAAATACTAAATATTACGGGGCTCGACAGAACGACGAGGGACAAACAAACGCTGGGCCGACGTCATTTCCGACACCGTCAGGAGAGGCGGAGGAACCCCCGTGACACCCAAATAACAAAAGAAGCGGGGCTCCAGAGACCCTCCCGGAGCACGGGAAATACGTCACCCTAACCCTGTCCGTTGCCCGGACAAGAGCCGAGAGACCATTTGGCCATATCTTCAATGAAATAAATAAATAAATAAATTATATATAAAATAGAGGCGACAGAGCATAGCAAACCCGGCCTTACTCTTTCATGCTCTGTATTACTCTATGACCAGGCGTGGAACTCATAAGCCCTAGAAAAGCACGAGTTTCTTGAGAGCTCTGGGAAACGAGTATTCCGACGCAGATGAAGAAGATGCTAGCCTCCACTGAACAAGCCGTGAAACCCTACCTGAGTCAGTAATAACACTCCCCAACACTGCACTCAGCATCCAGACCAGCAAACCACTTGGACCGAAAATAGTTCATTCAGGCTCTCTAGAGCATCAAGACGTTTCGGGGCCAGAATGAAGATGCTCGGTCCAAACTAGACAGAGACGACAAAACCGCTACCTAGACGACCGGTAAATATAAATCATACTTACATCATATATAAATCATAATATAAACTTCGTATACTAAGCAAAAATTGGATTCTAGAACATTCACAAAATAAACAAAATACAAAACAATCAATAAAACTTGAAAAAAAAACAAATATTTTGCTGTAATTAAAAAGAATATCATACAATACATATATATTACTTAACATACATACATATACATACATAATTACTATAATACTATATTAGTTAAATAATATATATCCTACATATACTTATATATATACCATTTATATATATCATACATAACAATATATAAATAATAACTACTATTAATATATATATAATATTATAGTAAAGGCGACTGCAACAAAATCTAACATCGTGTCCTTCCTAACACTAACAGAGAACAATAACTCCTAAATTCTTTCACCACAAACACAACCAGCCTTACTGAAAAGTTACACAAGGAGACAATAATAAACCACTTTACCCTAATATTTCAAACATATGATGTTAGCGACATACTATTCTAGCAATATTACATTCCCGTAGCAACTTGTTTGCACTAAGAAAGACTATAATTGTTTTTAGCATAAAAGTATTTTGTAGACCAAAACAATAAGGCAAGTTTTAAAGATGGTAGGTGAGTTTTACACATATCTTTTCGTACATTATCCTCATTACTGTCATTGATTGCAGAATTCTGTTTTTGTCTTGTTTCATTACTCATCTTTCATTCATACATCTCTTCTCCCTCGTTCCTTCCTATCCTACCCCATTTCTAGATGATTTTGCCCCTCATCTCTACGCACTTACACTCACGATTGTCTAGAATTAAATACTGCACTAAAATATTGCAAGATTTATAGCATTCAGCTTCTTGACAGTTAGAAAGTCCAAACTTTCGTATAACGTTTCTGACGACAACGCATGTACAAACTTAAGGATCAATCCTTCACTATCCCACATTCTCGTCACAAAATATTGACAATACCCCTCACTCACAAATACAATGTAAAAAATCCACAACGACCAAGACGTCACAAACATAATAATTATATTTTTAAGCTATAATTTACCATCTTTTAAAAGGAAAAAATAACATTACGAATATTCAAATTAATTACATGACTTAAACATTGAATCAAAGAAAACAGAAAGTTGATGCTCATCATATAGTTACAACTTTAAAATCAGTTTGAATCGCGTAAGCCTCGATAAAAAAAAATCACAAAAAGACAAAACACAAAGAGCAAGAATGACGAAGCAAGAGCAAAAAGTATTGCCACCAAGACTTATGGACTCAGAAAATAAAAAGGGAGAAAAAGCCTGCCAAAGCATAAAGGAGTTAACGAGGAGAACAAACTTAACCTCATAATTATGATGACATATTCGAAAACCGTCACCACCGGAAAAATTCGAGTCAAACTAATGATGATGCTAGTTAACAATCATAATTTATGCGAGCCAGTACCGGAAAGAACTGGAAGTTGGCGAATAATGAACAGAACATTAAAAATACGCTGATACTATAAACAACAAAGGCCAGCAAAAAAAACCTTAAACAATATAGGAAAAATTATAAATTAGGCACTTTAACTTGCTCGACAACAATAACTAAGCAAAACAAAGTTGGAGGAGAGAGAGACGAGACGAGAGAAGAAGAGAGAGAGAGAAAGAGAGAGCAGAGTCCATTGCAATTGTGATAAGACGAACCACGAAGAGAGACGAGAGAGAGAAAGAAAGACAGACAGCAAGTAGAGAGTTTTACAAGATACTCGTCGAAACATTAGACATGCAAGGGAAGAAAAAATCTTGGAAAATAGTAGAAAAGAGTTTCTCATGCTGTACTTGAACATGTCTTAAAATCTTATACCTTTTTCAGCTAGATCGGACTAATCCTTGATTTACAATTCAATGCCCCGCCCTAATGGGCAGCAATCTCTGTAACATTTCGATCTCAAGATGAGCGTAAAGAGTTCATGGCCAACCAAGGAGGGTCTCCGAACCTCAGGTGAAAGAAATGGCAACTGGTTCGTATTTTGGGGATCATCTTCATTATTCATAATTCCGTTTGTCACCAGAGATCCCTCATTATATGACATTGTCCTTTTTATTATTATTATTATTAATCTATTATTATTATTTATTATTATTATTACATTATCATTATTTTATTATTATTATTATATTGATTTATTATTATATATTTATTATTATCTATTCATTATTATTCATTTATTATTATTATATATTTTGGTTCATTATGATTTAAACATTAATTAACAATATTCATTTAATATCTGGCACCGTGTAGAAGCTAACCTAGCAACATTTGCTACTCCTATGATTAAAAATTATTTCCTTGTCTGCAACAGCCACAATTATTATAAACAGGTATCGATCAGTTGCACTCGTGGATAATTAGATTCAGCCCCACCCCTCTCACCCATATGAGAATGACTTTATCAACACTTGGAACACACTATCATACTCTTACTTAATAATCACTAATACATAAATACCTAAACCATACATAATTACTCAACAATAACTAACTAATCAATACATACACTACCTAACAACTATACCACAACATTCTTAAATGTCTACACTATATAATACATAATTAATATATACTCATAACTCATAGGAATACCATCTACTACCTCCTATTATATCTCATATAAATTTATTTAACATGCCAATAAACAATAATCTATAATTTAACTTTGCTTACCGTAACTCTACGGGCCTTTTCTTTTGTACCTGTTGTTCCTATGTTCTCAATCTGAGTTGTCCCATCCTTTCTGAGATCTATTGACGATCTGATTTTATCGTATCAAATTTTAAACTTATAACTTTTAAATTAATTTGAAACGTTTCAACAGAAGATAAAGGATGTCAACAACGAAAGAAATAACCGATTTTTTATAGCTGTTATTTCACTGTTTGAGTGACTCTACGAATAAGTGAGTCACGGAGTCAGTGAGTCGGAGTTATTTCACTCGACTCAAAACATCCTTCCCGCGCTAAACCTCAAATTTACTATGAACGGTAAGCCTTACTAGTTTGCCCATTTTATTATAATAACATTTTTTATATTTTTACCACCCTACACCTTTATTTTCGTTTGAAAAATAAATAACTACTTACTGAAAAAATAAATAAAAAGAATAAAACAGTCCAAAATCATCTGATCCACTGACGTAACATTTCAAAAATAAATTGCGTCACAGTATAAAATATGTCTATAGTTCCCAGTACCTTATATTCAAAAATTTTACTTTGACATGAAAATTTCTTAATATGGATGATATTTCATCTTGACAGAGAGAAGACAGCACCTGCAGGTGACATTTTATAATTAAAGAAAAAAAAAAAATAAACATTGCAATATTAAGTATTTTTTTCCGAACAGAAAGAAAGACAGTCTAACAGAAAGGAAAAAATACTTCATGATGGATTTAATGAAAAAATCATAACAAAAAAATATCTTTAACCAAAAATTCTGAAAATATGTTGAAAATTGTTCTAAAAGTTAATTTAAAGCAATATTTATTATTCATTATATTATTATTCTATTATATATTCTTATTATTATTATTATTATTAATTATTAATCATTCATTATTAATTATCTATTATTATTATTATTATCATTATTATTATTATTATTATTCATTATTATATTATTATTATTATTGATTATTACTTATTATTATTTATATTCTATTTATTTTATTATCTTATTATGCGTATTTTATTATTATTGTAATTAAAGTATTACTATTATTATTATTATTCATTATTCTATTATTATTATTATTTATATTCATTATTATTCTTATCTATTATTCTTATTATCTATTATATATATATTATTATATTATTATTATTATTATTATTATTATTATCTATTACGTTATTATTATCATTATTCTATTATTATTAATTTTATTATTCATTAATGCTTTCAAACTCAAACACTGTACAAGCACGAAATCCCATCATACTATCATATAAATTCCTACATAAATACTATAAAATTACTAACCATATAATATAAATATATACCATACCTGTATGTACCACTAACTAATTAAATATATTCATTAAAACAATACCTATTAATACTAACTATATAAACACTAATACAACCCTATACACTATACCCTATCATACCCTAACCTACAATATATAATCATCTAATATAAAATATACAATCACACTATCCAACGATCATATTATAAATGGCCAGCCTACTAGAGAGCCACAAACCATATCTCAAAAACCTACAATAGCTACAACAGGGAAAAAGGAATACATTGTCACTGGAATCCCTGTAAACATTTGTGCGGAAACTATGAAACAAAAAATCAATAATCTCGGCAACCTACAAATAGCAACTTCAGGAAAGAAAATACATTCTTTGCAATTCCATTAGTCAAACCCATTTTAGTACGAGAAATGATAAAACACAAAAATCAAACATCAACACCCAATATGCGCTATTTTTCTTTCTTGACGGCGGAGGAACTGGGAACAATAAGCCCTAAACATATATAATATTACAACCTAATATACCTACCACTCTGTAGGGTCCTTTCCAACGATATACTTATTACCACTTACCTACCATACTATATACCTATATATAAATACATATCTCACCAACAAACCTATACTATATTAAACTAGACAATACCCTCAATAGTAATCTACTACCTACTAATTATATAATAATATCTACTTTATACTATATCCCCTACTATATCAACTATAATAAACACACTACTACAATTACCTAATACTACCACTATATACATCACCAAACCACCCCACAAACACTACAACCAATAATATCACTAAAATAATATCAATCACGATAAAATACCTATAGCTATAATAAATCCAAAGCAAATTTTTTCGCCGAGTTTCCGACTGTATATATCAATAGAAGAGCCTGCATCACATAAAGTATAGAGACAGTTTGAGGAGAATATAATAGATGTTCTTTTCCGTGACTATATCTTCAGTAATCATGATCTCAACCCTCCTCACAACGAATTTTATTGCCATTCGTCAAGACACTCAATATTTCAAACAGCTTGGTAAACGACGATTATGTAAAACGTTGAAATATGAAAAGTAGTTCAAACACATTTAAAATTCAACTCGATTATTACTTTATTCAAACAATCCGCAGAGATGTGGTGGTAAGCAAAATGTTCAGTTTCAATCGTTGGACGGCTGAACACTACTAAAACCACAAAATCACAACACCAGCAACACCTCAACACCAGCCACACCACAATTCCACAACACTACAACACCAACCACACCACAACACACACACACGCCACAGCCACAAGCGCAATTCTATCTTTTTATCGCTCTACCTGTTATACACAACAAAGATACCCTCTGAATCAACCCTCAGCATCAACCTAGCCTCCAATCCATCTAGCTCACTTACGTATGACCCCCTACGGGCCCAGCAGGAGCCGTTACGAGCCTGCGATACCAGCTTTTATCTTCTTGCCACTCCTTTCTACTCCGATCTTACTGTTCTCTTAACCGGTACTCCGTTACAAAATTCCGTAAACCTTTACAGTTCTAAACATCCCAACAAACGACAAGACAACCTCTAATCTCTTCCAAACAACAATATTTTACAACACACGCAATAGCCACAAAATAAACTTAAAGTTTTTTACGTCAAACAACGAAACAGCTTTTCCAAGAAAGTCTCAAAACAAAATAAATAAAAGTTTTCTGTGTCTCACTCGTCCTACTACAAAATATGAACCTTCTGACCCCTCAATAGAGTCAATACGCACTCCGCACCATAGATCCACATCAGCTCAAACTGCATTCACAGCCCACACGCCGGTATGAGGTGTATCGGACTGGCGTTATTGAATTACTGATTACTGATTTACCTGCTATTAAGTATACTTAAAATATTAGCAAATATTTTTTAAGGTTATAAACATTAAAAAGAATAACAATTATTTAAAAACCGAAAGTTTAAAAGAAACAAAAACAAAACTAAATAAAAGTTTTTGTGTTATTATACAAAATATGCTCCATCTCAAAGGATCAAATAGATCATAGATCAATACGCGATCAATAAAGATTACAGACAGACTGAGTGGTATGTGAGCGGCAGTTTGATTTACTGATTTACTGATTTATTGCCTTAAGGTATGTGAAAAATGCAAATTTTTAAGTTTAAACATAAAAAAAGTAGTTTTAGAAATATACAAATATTTTGAAAAGAACAAGCAAAAATAAATAATTTTTTAGTAAAAACAAAATGTTAAGAAATAAAACAAAAATTAAATAAAGTTTTTGTGTTATGTTATATACAAAATTATGACTTGAATCAATAGCATCCAATTGAGAGTCAAATAGAATCAAATAGATTCAATCAGTATCCCTAAACGTATATGAGGCAGGTATGGAGGGGCTAGTTTGATTTACTGATTTAGACTTAACTGATTTACTGATTTACTGATTAACTAGATTTACTGATTTCTGATTTACTACTTTATTGATACTGATTTACTGCTTTACTCATATACTGATTTAACTGCTTCTTAGTGCTGTTTTAAATATGCAAATTTTTCTTAAGTTATAAATATAAAACTTAAAAATTTCTTCTTTTAATTAAAAACCAAATTGTTTAAAAGGAAACAAAACAAAAATAATAAAAGTTTTTGTAGTATGCTTAGTACTACTCTCGACTTGAATCAATAGCAATCAATAGTCATAGACTCAATGACGCTCCGCCACAGGTCCTCTCGCGCGCTCTCGGAGGGCAGATTATTATGATTTACTGATCTTAATGTCCTTAACGGTTATGTAAAATGTGACAATTTTAGTACAAAATTCTCACACATAAATAGAATAAATTTCTTAGTTAAAAAACAAAAACTGTCTTAAAAAACAAAACAAAAATAAATAAAAGTCTTTGTGTGTATGATTATACAAGAATCATCGACTTGAAATTCAATTAGATCAAAGTAGATCAACTAGCATCAATAGATCTATGGATGGCCCCGCGTTATGAGGGTATGGAGGTCTAGTCTTCTCATTTATTGACTTTTCATGAGATTTACTGCTTTAAGGTATGATTAGAATATGCAAATTTTTTTAAGGTATAAACATAAAAGGCACCTACAATTTTTAGTAAAAACGAAAAGTTTTAAGAAACAAACAAAATAAATAATAAGTTTTGTGTTATGTTATACAAAGCTAATGACTTCGTTCATTCAATAGCCATCAATCAGATCAATTAGGATCAATGATCAATAGATTCATGGTAAGGGTAGGAGGGTTATGAGAGGGGTAGATTTGACTTTACTGATTTTACTTGCTTTAACGGTATTTAAAAATAGTAAATTTTTTAAGTTTCATAGAAACATAAAAAGAACTAAATTTTTAGTAAAACACAAATGTTATAACAAGAAACAAAACAACAAATACATACAAAGTTTTGTGGTTTAATTGCTTATAACAAACATATGACTTGATATCAAATAGCATCAACTAGAAATCAATAGAATCAAACTCAACTCATGGAAAGGGCTGTTGAGGGTGATGAGGGTAGTTTCGATCAGTTTTACTTGATTACACGGACTTACTGTTTAAGAGTAATGTAATATGCAAATTTTTTCAAGTCTATTAGACATAAAAAGAATAAATCATCTATTTCAGTAAAACAACAAAAACTGCTTTCAAAAGAAACAAAAACAAGAAATAAATAAAAGTTTTTGTGTTATGTATCCATACAAAATATGACTTGAACTCAATCGATCAATAGGTCAATAGAAGTTCAATAGATCATGCAGAAAGGGTATTCGGGGATTATGGAGCGGTAGTCTTTTGAATTTACGACTTTACGAGCTTTACTGCTTTTAATGTATGTCAAATAATGCAAATTTTTTCATAAGATTATAGAACCATAAAAGAATAACTTTATTTAGCCTAAAGCGAAAAAGTTTTAATAGACACTAAAGACAAAAATAACTAAAAGTTTTGTGTCATGTTAGTACACGAAATATGACTGAATCAATTAGGATCAATAGATTCAATAGATCATGGAAACGGTATGAGGGTATGGAGGCAGTTTGGCACTTTAGCATGATTTATCTGATTTACTGCTTACTAAGGTATGTAAAATATGCAAATTTTTTTTAAGTTATCAAAATGAAAAGCGAGAGAATCAATTTTTTAGTAAAAACGAACAGAAGTTTAAGAAAACCAAAATAAAGATAAATAAAAAGTTTTTGTGTTATGTTCATACAAAATATGACTTGAAATCAATAGAATCAATAGATCAATAGATCAAAGCAGGGTCAATAGATCATGGGATGGTATGAGGGTATGGAGGGTGTTTCGATTTTACCTGATTACGCTTTAATGCTATGTAAATATGCAGAATTTTTCTTGCATAGTTATAAACATAAAACACCGGACTAAATTTTCTACGTAAATACGAAAGAGTTCTAAAGAAAACCAAAAATAAATAAATAAACAGATTTGTGTCTATGTTATACAAACAATATGACTGACATTCAATAGCATCGATAGGATCAACTTAGATCAATAGATCAATTAATCACTGGCGGATGGGTGGGGGAGGGGCTAGGAGGGGCCAGTTTGATTTACTCGATTTACTGCTCTAACGCGTAGTAAGATCATGCACATTTTTTATTAAGAGAAATAAATATCCAATAAAGTTTTACAACAAAAAGATTAAAGAAGAATAAAAAACACAAAAATTAAATAAAAGTTTTTGTTGTTTATATTGTACCATATACATAAATATGATCTTTGAATCAAGATACGATCCAATAGATCAAATAGATCAATAGATCAATAGCATCAATGCGGTATGGGTCATGAGAGTTACTTTACGTTTTGCATTTACTGATTTACTGAATTATTGCTGTTAAGGTAAGTTAAATATGCAATAATCTTTTTTTAAGTGATTAAACATAAAAAGACTAAATTTTTTAGTAAATACGAAAGGTTTAAACTTCCATAGCATCAAAAATAAATTCAAAAAGTTTATAACCGCTATGTGTGTATGTTATACCAATCATATGAATTTGCATCAAGATCCGACTCTAATAGCATCATGGATGGGCATAATGAGGTATTGTCGAGGGCAGTTTGACTTACTGATTCTACTGCCTTTTAAGGTATGCTTAAATATGCAAATTTGTTTTCAAGTCTTAATAAACATAAAAATGGACTTAAATGTTTTAGTAAATACCCGAAAAGTTTAGAACACCAAAAGCAAAATTAAATAAAAGTTTGGTGTTTATGTTATCACCAAAATATAGAACTTGAATACCAATAGGATCAAATAGATCAAAAGATCAATAGATCATAGAATACATGGAATGGGTATGAGGGTATGGAGGGCAGTTTGATTTTCACGTTATAAACATGAATAGACTGCATTAGGTTATGTAGAATGTAAATTTTTTTACAGTTTTATAAAACTAAAAGAATAAAATTTTAGTAAGAACAAATACATGTTTAATTTACAAGAACAAAATCATAATAAAATTTTTGTGTTATGTTTACCAAAATGATACATAGATCAATAGATCCAATAGATCAATACATAGATAATAGATCAATAGATCATGGATGGGTATGAGGTATATGGAGCGGCAGTTTGAATTACCTGATTTACTGACCATTTACTGCTTTACAGCGTATCAGGTAGAACATGTAAATTTTTAGTCATAAACATAAAAAGCACAAGAATTTTAGTAAAAACAAAAAATTATTTAAAGCAAATTAAACAAAATAAAAAAAATTTTTTAGTCACAAAAACGAAAAAGTTTACAAGTAACAAAAACAAAAATAATAAAAGTTGTTTGTGTTATGTTATACACAATCATATGACTTGGACATCAAAAGATCAATAGCATCATAGAATCAATAGATCCAATAGATCACAGGAGGGTATGAGGGTATGAGAGGGCAGTTTGATTTTACTGTTTTTACTGAACTTTACTGCTTTACTAAGGCCTATGTAACAAATACAAATTTTTGTTTAAGTTATAACATAAAAAGCGAATAACTTTTAGTTAAAAAACAACATTCTGTTTAAAGAAAAAGCAATTACAATACAATAAATAAACAGTTTGTGTTATGTTATACCAAAATATGACTTCGATATCAATTGAGTCAATATGATACTCGAAATATGACTCAGATCAATAGATCAATAAGACGATCAATAGTCATGGATGGTTATGTGGGTATGGAGGGTAGTTTGATTACTGAATTTACTGATTTACTGCTCTTTAAGTATGTAAAAATGCAAACATTTTTAAAGTTATAAACATAAAAGGAAATAAATTTTTTTAGTTAAAAACGAAAAGCACGAAAAAAACATAACAAATAAAATAAAAGTTTTGTGGTTATGTTCTATACAAAAATATGACTTGAATACAGAGAGCAGAGAGATCAATAAATCAATAGACAATAGATCATGGCATGCGGTTATGTGGAATGATCGAGGGTAGTTTGATCTAGTTTGTAGCGAATAAATGATGATTTTGACAAGGACGTTCAGTAAAAATGCAAAATATTTTTAAGTTATAAACATTAAGTTCGTTTCCTCTTTTCTTTGAGTAAAAAATAAATAAGATTTAAATGAAGAGCAAATAAAACAAAAATAAATAAAACAAATAAAAAATATATAAACAATAAATAAAAAACAAATAAAGGACAGAATATTAAAATAAAATTCTTAAGAAATAAAAAAAATATTTTAGGAAAAATAAAATTTTTAAAAAAAAAAAATAAAAAAAAAACAAACAAAAAAAAAAAACGTAAACAAAGTAAAACAAAAAAAAAAAACAAAAAAAAAAAAAAATGAATTAGAAAAATATAAAGAAAAATTAAAGGTAAACAAGAAAAAAATCAACAGAAACATATATTGCATAAATAAAACAGTCTTCAATTTTTAAGAAAAACATCTAAAATTCTTCATCTTTATATACTATGCAAAAATTAAATTATTCAGAGCTGCAGATGTCAGTCTTGGAACATTTAGAAAGACGAGTGTTAATCTTTTGCACAGATGCAAATGCAGTTGACGATATGTACATGACCTGGAACCCCGGAATCAGGTATGTGTACAGTACTATAATATCTCTGTCATTATAAACGAATGCTTAGCTAAACTAAGGGCACCGCACCGGCTCCACACTGGTGTCGGTACCAACACTCCTCTGATTTCCCTCGGTACCGATTCTTTCCAGAAATCCGGACTCTGGATACCTTTCTCAAATTTTCACACCTTCTTACAACGACACATTGCGATTTTTTAGCGGTGATGGTGCTGACCCGTTGGCGAGTGGAGCCGAGGGACATATCACCTCAGCTTACATGACGGTTCACGTCCACCCTTATAGCTGACGGAGCCAACGTCTGTCGACGGACGAGCCAAGTCAACTAGAACTTCCATCTAAAGATTGAGTGGAAGAAAAGTGTATGCGGTTCATAGGAGATTACTTCGATAGGCCCTTCCTTAGAACTCAATATATTGCGCCTGAATACCCCTAACCATCCCAAAAATTGAGTCACCACCCTTGAACCCTTAATTGACCCAATCAAAGGTGTTAAATACGTCAAGAGTAAGTTTCAGGAGAAGGGGATTTAAGGCATGTCGAGCCCTTTTTTTTTTTTTTTTTTTGTGAACCCCTTGCGACGGATTTTTATTTTCCCCTGCTTCCTAGACACCTTCAGACGATCTCAGATTACGGACTCTCCCCGATTAATAAACTACACTTTAACACCCTCAAACGTCAAAAACATCTGACGACCACTTACGGACACCTATCCAAGTCATGTACGGCATATTAACTTAAATTGTCACTAGCTTACCTAGCCTCTCCACACTGACCATAAATAAACGGTTCCGATTGACCCACCCAAAAACCCATAGATGGACTACCTCCAACGTGTCAATCTGACCGACCCCTACGAATCTCAAATCAAGTCATCGTCGGCCATCTGACTTGACATTCCCTGTTCCAAACCGCCTACCATCACCTCATAACGGCTTCCTGCCCCACAAACGCCATAGCATGGACACCTCAAGTCCTGTCTAATCTGACGATCTTACACGAAATTCCACCAAGTCATGCGCGCATTTACTAGTACAATTCCCATGTTCCAAACGCTCACATACCCATTTAAACGGCCTTTCCCCTGACCAACAAAAGAACCCACATAGAATGGGACAACCACTCACGAGTGTTCTAAATACTGACGACCTTCACGAATTTCCAACCAAGTTCCATGTCGTGAGCATGTTGACTTGTAATTCACTCATGTTCCAACACGCCTCACAAACCCTCTCGATAACGGCCTTCCCCCTGACCCAAACACACCATCAGATGAGACACCTTCCAAGTGTGCATAATCTTGACGACCACGCCTTACGACATTTACCAACACAAAGTCATGTCGGCATTTGACTTGAATTCCCCTGTCCACATAACGACACTCACAAACCTCACACTTAAAACGGCCTTCCCTGACCCAAAAACACCCATAGCGATGACACCTTCAAACACCACATATATCGGACTCAGCGGGAAAAAAAAACGCGTCATTCGAAGGTCTCCGCTCCGGCTCGGGCTCGGCGGACTGCGCGGCTCCCGGTTCCCGGGCTCAAGGCTGGACGAAAATACAAATCCTATGCGTTAAAAACCATACCAAGAAATTCCCTGAAAACATAATAAAAAACTTTCCAGATTCCAGATTTCAGAATTTAGCCATCTGGCAAACCCTGCACCCTGCTAGATCGTTGCGCTACACTACCTACTAGTACATACATCTATATCTATACCTATCATAATCATTATAGCATTATATAATTATATAATATATACTACTATTATAATATATGAACTATGTATATAATATTATATATATATATAGTATATATACTGGCCAAAGGCATAGCACAGGACTCCACATATTTTTCTGAAAAAATTTCTAAGTCCAAAATCAATATTTAATTCAGTTCAGAAAAGTTAAGTAAGTTAGGTTTTTTTTTAAGAAAAATTGTTTAGTGGCAAGCTTTTGGCGCATAATTCCAGCAGCTTGCCACTAAAGAATTCTTTAAAAATTTAACTTAACATAATTTTCTGAACTTAGAAATTTTTTTGAACTTAAGAAAATTTTTTCAGAAAATATGTGGAATCCTGTGCTATACCATTTTAACGTTATAATAGTAATATAGCTATATATTATATATACCGTATATCAATATACATATATATATATGGGCTTATAACTTATATCATATAGGTATATTCATATTATTATATATGTATATATATTCACTATTATATTATATAATAATATTATATTATATCATATATTATACTATTATATCATACTATATCAGATGGCAGGTCCTTCATTAGGGTAGGCGAGAGTAGGCAACGCCCACTCTGCCTTCTAGTGAGCCCAAAGAAAATATAGCAAGCTAGAGCTAAAGAAATATTTTTGCGGTAGATCCGAAACTTATGTCGATGCATAACATATTACTTATATATTATATTACATATATATAAACATTTACTTACTACTGATATTATATAACTATAATATATATAATAGTATATATATATCAATAATATATTATATAATACTACTATTTAGATGATATTTCGTTCGAAGTCTAACTTTAAGATGCCGCATCAATTTCTAACTCGATCTCGCCTTTATAATAGTAGCGCATCTGGTTGCAATTGTAACTTTCGGATCGTCAAAAAAATAGTTCCTTATTCTCTAGGGCAAGGCATAAACTTTGGGTATGTGGTGCTATGGTTTGTGTTT
>JABUQX010073580.1:5000-12500 GCA_015478945.1 Trachelipus rathkii
GTGTGAGAATAAATCTTTAGTCCCAAATATATATATATATTATAATAGGAACCATATATATATATATATATATATATATATATAGAACCATATATATTTGCGGGTATATATATATATATATATATATATATATATATAGTATATATATTATATATATATATATATATATGGAACCATTATATAAGTAAGGGGGGATAAAGGAGATAAAGGGTAACTGTAGGAATTATAGGGGAATTAGTTTTCTGAGCGTCGTAGGGAAGATATATGCTGGTATTTTGGTCGAAAGAGTGCGTCGAGTGACTGAAGGACTAATTGGTGAAGAACAAGGTGCGTTTGGAAATGTATAGGAGGTATGGATCAAATCTTTACATTGAAACAAATGATTGAGAAAATGAGAAAGAAGAAGAATAAATTGTATTCAGGTCTTATGGATTTGCAACAGGCGTATGATAGGATTATTAGGAAAGCTCTATGGCAGGTGTTAGTGATATATGGTCTTGATGGTAGGCTTCTGAATGGAATCAAAAGTATGTATGACGATTGTGAAGCGTATGGGAACCTTATAAAAGGGTTGCATTCAAAAAAAGAAGAGGGAAATGGAAAAAAAACATAGAGTGCATAAGAGAAGAAGACGGAGAAAAGATGAAGAATGAATAAGAACAAGTCAGAAATGGAACATTGCACCGGTATCGGAGCCTGAGTATGTCCGGTACTGTGTTGAGTAAGCATACATTCGTTTAATACACCAATATTTGTGTAATTTTACATGTTTCCGACCCCATAGATCCCGAATTTGATAGTTTCAAGTTCTTGTGGGTACTCTGAACACACCTCGGGCGTGTAACCCTGAAGAAAAACCTGCATTTGGCCTATCTACTGTATGTTACATTAATCTATATGTACTGAGATGAAGAAGTACGAGTTCCGGAAGAGTCTGAAATGGGAAGACACCCACACGAGACAGGGACCGAACTTCAAAAATCATTTCACCTTTTAAAATAAAATGAATTTCTCAAATAATTACATAGATTATCATCATATCAGTCTCAAATCTCAATTTCTTTAAGGTTTGTTTGCGGTATTAGCGCATAAGCATTGTGTTGCCGGATCGCGACCCGCAGTAGTAGTAGCTATCCTGAGAATGAGACGTTTTAAGCAGACGTAAATTAATTTATTTCTTCTGCATGATGAAATATTTATATTTTTTTTTTTTATTTGATTAAAGATTTTTATTTATTTTAAAACTTTTAGTATACATCTATATTTTGTTTTATTTTTGTTTTTATTTATTTTTAAAATTTATTTTAAAAATTATTAAAAACATTTTATGTTCTTACTAAATATTTTTTAATTTTTTATTGAAAACATGTAGTTTATAGACCCAGGCAGTAAGTCAATAAATCAGTAGCGCAAACGTCTCACAACAGGCCCAATCGCAGAAGCCCATGCGCTATTGCTTTATTGACTTAATGTTATAGGGTCAATAAAGTACATATTTTTACTTAATTATTTGTATAACAACATAAAAATATGTTTTTAGTATGCAATTACATAAAATTATTAGAAACATTTATTATTTATTTAACTTTAATTTCTTATTATAATTCATATTTTATAGACCCCAATGTAGTTGTAGCCCATCCTCCTCCCATTATATCATGCACTATTGCTTTACTATTTTAAGCCATATTTGAGCACACACACATTTTGTGAAAATAACTTTGTTGTATAAAATATCGCAATTGGAACATTAGGTTTTCAGGAAAATTAAAAAACCTTTTCATTTTAAAACATTTATAACATAAGTGCTAACACGTTATTTAAATTATATTTCATTATTAAAAAAATTATATATTTATATATATATATATATATATATATATATATATATATATATATATATATATATATATATATATATATATATATATATATATATATATATATATATATATATATATATATTAACTGATATATATATATATATATATATATATATATATATATATCTATATATCTATATATATATATATATATATATATATATATATATATATATATATATATATATATATATATATATATATATATATATATATAGCAATAACATATATATATATCTATATATATATATATATATACAGCCTATATGTAAAGTCGTTTTATGACTTAAAGTTGGGCCAGCATCTTCTATTCTTTGGCCTCGAAACTCTTGATCCTGGAGCACTCTAGCAAACTCTTTCTCGGCGCGATGATTTTCGATACTAGTTCTTGAGTTATATGCCCAGGTAGGGTTTTCACCCTTTCTGGCCTCTAAATCGTTCTCCCAAGCTCTCTGAGTCGTGTTTTTAAGGTGCAAAAAGTTTCGATGCTGGTAGGAGTTATTCAAGCAAAAAATAAAGGACTGGGTTGCTAGCCCTGTCGCCTTATAACCATTAGTATTATGTCTTCTTATATATATATATATATATATATATATATATATATATATATATATATATATATATATATATATATATATATATATATATATATATATATATATATATATATATATAGTATATATATATATATATATATATATATATATATATTGATAAAATTAAACATTAGTTGTAGGGTTTGCAATAATCTGATAATATTTTATATAATTTTCCAAACTTTCGAGTCCTTCCGATGTAATCAAGCATAAATGCGACCTGCCATCTTTATTCATTCTTCACTGTAAGCTACTTCAAAAAATGTCCCTTGTTCTTTCCGGTACTCAGTAAATTTCTCAATGTTAATAGCAGTTAAATCATGCCGAAGATCGCTATCATGAGGTTGACCGTAGACTTGTTCGTAAGTTCAATAGATTAAGCCATGGGCCATAGGGCCAATATTTATTAGCTTATTAAATTTATCAATTTCAACAGGATGTGCTATTAATTCTCTCATTTTAATTAAGGCTGTAATGTTTTTGTGGTTACGAATGGTGAAACCCATACGTGTAGGTCTGAATGTTCCATGAGGAGATGGCCTCCAACAATTACGTATATCTACAGCTTTAATATTATGTAACTTGAATGCTAGACTTAATCTATTAGTATTCCCTTCTTTGCCACTTCTGATAGATATTTCCCACTGATTCGTTACATCTGATGACACATACCGTTCTTTTTGCCAAGTTTCCAATGCATGAAGTACACGATTGAAGTCTTCTACAGGCATGAACAGCGCCTTAATACTGGTATTACGATTAGGAACGCAAGTAATGTAGCGATCACCATTGCTTTTACGACGTATTATTATTATCATGCCATTACTAGGATGGGTAATACCGTGAGTGATAATGTCAGACATAAGCTTAGGTTTAGGGGGTGAAGCCATGGTTGCAACACAAAGAGCAATGTCTTACTGAAAAGCCTTCTGTGTAAACAGTTACAATTTTAAAGAGATTATTTTAGCTAATCAGAAGAAAGCAAACAATGTTTATATATATATGTACAAACCCGGGTTGGGGATTTTTGATTTTTAAAAATCAAAATTAAAAAATCAATAATGATTTTTTTTTGATTTATTTGAATTTTGATTATTTAGTTTTTAGGCTCAAATTGCCTTTTAAATTATTACTTTGATAAAATTAGTAAATAATCCTAATTATTACATAATTAATAATAAGTTTAGTAAATATAATTATTATTTAGTTAAAGTTATTTAAATATTATATATATATATATATATATATATATATATATATATATATATATATATATATATATATTTATATATAAATATATATATATATATATATATATATATATATATATATATATATATATATATATATATATATATATATATATACTACTGTATAATATCTGAGTAATCTAATTTTATTTATTTCTTTATTGAAAATGATTTGAAACTACATTGATGAATTTGTTTATTATATAGATGAAATATACTTATCATTAATCAGGTGATAACTGGGAATAATTATTAATTTAGAAAAAAGAATGACTAAAAAATTTAAAAAATCATGATTTTTTCATATAAATCATAAATTGACGCAGTTGTAAAAAAATCAAAACAATGCCCAACGCTGATATATATATATATATATATATATATATATATATATATATATATATATATATATATATATATATATATATATATATAAATCTATATCTCTATTTATATTTTTATATATATATATATATATACTACTATATATATAAATATATATATATATATATATATATATATATATATATATATATATATATATATATATATATATATATATATATATATATATATATATATATATATATATATATATATATATATATATATATATATATATATATATTTATTTGATTTATTTGATTTTTTATGATTTGGGATTACAAATTATTGGAGCTACTTCTAGGTGATTTATGCTCGCTAATGGATGGATATTACGGCGCAGTCAGGGATTATGAAGATTTTCTTCGCATGGTCATAGGGCGACAGGGCTAGCAACCCGGTCCTTTCCTTTTGCTTTTATTACTCCTGGACCAGCGTTGGAATCTTATGGCCTAGAAGCAGGATCTTCTGGAGAGCTCTGGGAGAACGAGTTTTGAGACCTAATGGAAGAAGATGCTAGTTCTACTGAAAGGGCGAAAACCCTACCTGAGAGTGTTTAACTCGAGGACTGGCGTCCGAAACCATTGCGACGAGAAATAGTCTTCTAGAGTGCTCTAGGGTTTAGAGTTTCGGGCCAGAGGAAGAAGATGCTGGACCAACTGACAGGGCGAAAGCCCTTCCTGGGAGTTGTTAGAGATTAGAGATTTAGAGATATATATTAGAGATATACCGATATCAGAAAAGAGGCCGATACCGATACTCTATTTTTTTAGGTGCCGATACTGATACTGATACTGATATCGATACCGATACCGATACCGATACTTTAATTAATATAATGAATACACAGTAATAAGATAAAACATTTGTATACTGCTAGGCAACTCAGGATTGCATTTCCTGTACAACCAATACTTAGTCATTTATTTCATATTTGGTTGTGCCCAAGTATATTTATTTTATAAATTAAAATAGTATCTTTAAGGAATAATAAATGCAAATATAATATTAATAACTTTTTAATGTTTGTGTTTATTAAAAAAATATTCCATTTCCATTTTACAGTAAGTATTAACGAAGTTTACCTACTAGTTTTTATGTTTTAACATGATTACAATTTACAAGAAGATTCTTTAACTAGCTATAATATAAAGAATAAAAATAATGAAAGAAGAGACCTCAATTAATCAGCTGAAAAGACAAAATAAAAAAAACGCTATTATTCAAACATGACATAATAATAATATACTCCTTTAAGATAAAGATAGATATCATTCAATACTCAAACTCAAAAATTATCAAATTGTGATGAAAAACATTAAGCTTTCACTAGTATCTAGCGAGAGCCTGTTTCTTTTTGGGGTGTTTACATTCCCACCTACACTAAAAATGCCTCTCGACTGATGAAGGAGGGACTGATAAATATTTGCTTTCAAGTACAAGGGTTGATGATTTTTTTGATTTTTTTAAAAAAATAAAAAAATCAATGATTTTTGATTTTTATTTTTTTAGGCACAAATTGCCTTTTTAATTATTTTGATAAAATTAGTAAATCCTAATTATTAGCTAATTAATAATAAGTTTAGTAAATATAAATATTATTTAGTTTAATTATTTAAATTATATATATATATATATATATATATATATATATATATAAATAATTAAATATATATATATATATATATATATAAATATATATAACAAACTATAAAATATATATATATATATATATATATATATATATATATATATAAAAAAAATTTATATAAAATATATATATATATATATATATATATATATATATATATATATATATATATATATATATATATATATATATATATATATATATATATAATATAATAATAATATGTATATATATATATATATATATATATATATATACATATATATATATGTAATATATATATGCTCATATATATATAATAATAATATAATAATATATATATATATATATATATATGTAATATATATATATATATAATAATAATATATATATATATATATATATATATATATATATATATCTAACATAATATATAATAATAATAAATAATAATATAATAATAATAATATAATATATATATATTAATATATAAGAAGGAAATTATACTATTTATTACTAATAATAATATATTTAAAATATATATAATAATAATATATATATATATATTATCTATATATATAATAATATATATATATATATATAATAATATATATATAATAATATATATATATATATATATATATATATATATATATATATATATATATAATATAATATACTATATATATACTATATAATATCAGAGTAATCTAATTTTATTTATTTCTTTTTTAAAATGATTTTAAAATACATTGATGAATGTTATTATATAGATGAAATATACTTATCATTAATCAGGTGATAACTAGGAATAATTATTAATTTAAGTAGTAGGGGATTCATTCCGGACACCGGTTGCCCTCCCACCTTTTTGACCTTTTTGACCGCGACCTTTTTGACGCCCCAATTTTTACCTGACCTTGACCTTTTGCTTCACCTTTTTTGGCCTTGACCTTTTTTTCGACCAACCCTTGGTCTTCCATGGGTCATTTTGGCCCACGGTAATTTGCTTAACCCTAATTTTTCAGCAACCCCTAATTTTGCAACCCTTCGAAGAAGGGCTGCGCCCCACCCTAATTTTCGACCAACCCTTTGGTCTTCCATGGGTCATTTTTTGCCCACGGTAATTTTGGCCCACACCTGGGGCTTAGCCCGTTTTTGATGTCTTTACCTTGTTTGTGACCATGATATTTCGGCCTTGACCTTGCCATATACCATGGGTCATTTTTGCCCACTAATTTTGGCCATCCTTTAGGGGCTTAGCGTTTTGATGTCTTTACCTTGTTTGACCATGATATTTCGGCCTTGACCTTGCCATATACCATAGGTCATTCCCACAGTAATTTTGGCCACCCCTTCCAGGGAGCTTAGCCCGTTTGATGTCTTTACCTTGTTTGACCATGATATTTCGGCCTTGACCTTGCCATGCCATATACCATGGAGTCAATTTTTACCCTGATGTTTATTACCCCTTTAGGGCTTAGCCCTTTGATGTCTGCCTTGTTTGACCATGATATTTCGGCCTTGGCCTTGCCATATACCATAGTTAATTTTGCCCACGCAATTTTTGGCCACTCGTGTCCCACCCATCACATATTTCGTTCCTAACTTGAACGCATGTATGGATCTATCCTAACTTGAACACCTACACACACACACACACACACACACACACACACACACACACACACACACACACTTACACACATATACACACATTCACTATGACACTTACACTCACCCATAGATACTTACAC
>JABUQX010073580.1:20000-32500 GCA_015478945.1 Trachelipus rathkii
AGTTATATGTATGTAGATATATAAATATATATATATATATATATATATATATATATATATATATATATATATATATATATATATATGCTATATATATATATATATATATATATATATATATATATATATATATATATATATATATATATATAGAGAGAGAAGAGAGAGAGAGAGAGAGCGATAGTTTTTTTTAAAAATAGAATTGGAAAGGAAGAATAAAAAATAAAAAAACAGCAAAAAAATCAAATTCATATTAAATAATAATAATAATAATAATAATAATAATAATAATAATAATAATAATAATAATAATAATAATAATAATAATAATAATAATAATAATAATAATAATATATTTAGGTTATTTTTCAAAGTAGTTTCCCATTAAAATACATTTTTCTTTCAAGGAAAACGAATTTTTGCCAATATTTTAAGCTTGTTTCATTATATTTCGTACTTTATAAAATATATATTATTTCTAAAGTAAGGAACTTTAATTGACTTATTTTTGTAAAAAGAGTAAAATTTATTATTGTATTTCACTGATTCTAATAATAATTTATGAATTTATAATTTCTTTAATAATTTACTATATTTCAGAAGTCCGAAGTTTGAACGAAATTTTAAAGTACTTATGCTTTAATATGAGAAACAAATTCGCTCAAATAGGGCTTCAGCGACAAATCTATAGATGAGCTAGCCATGTTATATCACTATACATTTTTGGCGCAATTTGATTGGCGTAGAGATGTGAACATTATATAATAATACTGATAATGTGCTCGCAATTGATCCGACAAATTTACAGATTACCTGGGCATGTTATATTAATATTAATTCATTTTAATTGATCCGCTTTTTCAAACGCATTTATATATATATATATATATATATATATATATATATATATATATATATATATATATATATATATATATATATATATATATATATATATATATATATATATATATATATATATATATATATATATATATATATATATATATAATGAAAATGAAAATAATAATGAAATTTGAAAAAAGAATTGATTTATTTTTTATCTCATCTGGTCAGTCATCGCCGCATCAATAGATGACTGGACGATATATATATATATATATATATATATATATATATATATATATATATGCTATATATATATATATATATATATATATATATATATATATAATATATATATATTTTTTTTCAGCTACAAATATATATACATAAATATATATATATAGAGACTTCGCTACATATATATATATATATATATATATATATATATATATATATATATATATAAATATATATATATATATATATATATATATATATATATATATATATATATATATATATATATATATATATATATATATATATATATATTTATATAGCACATATATATATATATATATATATATATATATATATAATATATACAGGGTGATTCAAAACCTCTGCGACAAACTTGGAGGGCTGATAGAGCAAACGATAAGGAACATTTATTGTTAAATAATCTATGTTGTATGACGCTTCGTTTCAAAGTTACGGATGATGTAAGATAAACCACGTGATGTTGTTTGACGCGTCGTTACTTCGTAACCGGAGATTTTGGGTATTCTAATGTTATGTATGTGTGCGTGCGTACATCTGTGTACTCCGAGGGTTGATAGAGGTAACAATAAGGATATTTTGTTAAACAACGTATGTGTTTTGACGCGAGGTTGTAAAGCAAACAATGGTAGCTTGTTATGAAATCATTTTATTGGGGAAAATTACAGGAGGTGTTCAAAGTGTCTGCCCTGTACCTGATTACATTCGTTACATCGCCATGCCATTGCCTGTCGGACTCTACCGAACATTACTTCACTGTGTCTGATTTGATCAAACGCAGTGAATATTCGCTGAATAAGTTCCTCTCTTGTGTTGACTGGGTTAATGTACACAACACTCTTCACATGCCCCGAAAGAAAATAATCTAGGGGCGTGAGGTCGGGCGATCTTGCAGGCAACAGGTCCCCCTCTCCCTATCCATTTGTCAGTGTAGACTCTGTTCAGATGCGCCCGTACTTGGTGGCTGAAGTGCGCTGGAGCGCCATCATGTTGGAACCACATGTCTCTGCGGGTCGCAAAGGGTATGTCGTCCATGAGCTGCGGAAGCGTGTTCTGGAGTAGTTGCAGGTACGCAGGTCCATCTAAACGGTGTGGAATGATGACAGGTCCCAGCAGATAATCCCCAAAAATTCCACCCCAGATGTTTACGGTAAATTTCGCCTGGTGAACTCTGATGAACATTGCGTGTGGATTGTCCTCGTCCCATATGTGGCTGTTTCTGCTGTTGAAGTAGCTATCACGTGTGAAGCACGCCTCATCGGTAAACAAGACATGTGCAGGAAAGGCAGGATTATCAATGCTCCGTTGCAGAAACCACCGGGCAAATCGCACACGGGGTGCGAAGTCGTTTGGCCCAAGTCCTTGTACTTTCTGTAGGTGGTATGCATGGAGGCTTTGCTCTTGCAAGACCCGAACCACAGACGACTGATTTGAACCCATGGCATGGGCAATGGCGCGTGTGCTAGTCGACGGGTCGTTGGCGACTCTCTCAAGCACCTCTTCTTCAAACGCAGGAGTCCTCGTATTACGCGGTCTTCCACCAATGCACCGGGAACGAAGGGTCCCATTATCTCGAAGGCGCTGATGAAGGCGAGCAAACATTGTGTGGTGGGGTGATTTCTGTGTGGAAACCGTTCCCGGTACATGAAGTGCGCTCTTCGTCCATTTCCGTTTGCCGCACCGTAACACATTATCATGTCGGTTAACTCAGGAAGAGTGTAGTGATCCATTCGTAATCGATGCCTACACTGTACTGAATCAACGATGAATTGGGCAAGGTAAAGGTATTGCCACGTGTTTCCGAAGGATGTTAAGCGTACACACATGTACGCATGCACAAACACATTAAAATTGAGTAACCTAAATCGTCGGTAACCTACATGCGACGCGTCACACAACATAAACTAGTGTACCTTACATCATCCGTAACTTTGAAACGAAGCGTCATACAACATAGGTTATTTAACAATAAATGTTCCTTATCGTTTGCTCTATCAGCCTCCGAGTTTGTCGCAGAGGTTTTGAATCACCCTGTATATATATATATATATATATATATATATATATATATATATATATAATATTTAAATACAAACTATATATATATATATATATATATATATATATATATATATATATATATATATATATAT
Source organism: Trachelipus rathkii (assembly GCA_015478945.1). NCBI lineage: Eukaryota > Metazoa > Arthropoda > Malacostraca > Isopoda > Trachelipodidae > Trachelipus > Trachelipus rathkii. The sequence goes on from JABUQX010073580.1 coordinate 23,279, forward strand.
ATATATATATATATATATATATATATATATATATATATATATATATATATATATATATATATATAAATAAATAATAAATAAAATTTTCTATACATATATATATATATATATATATATATATATATATATAATATATATATATATATATATATATATATATATATATATATGTATATATATATATATATATGTATAGACAAAATATATATTAATCAATGAACACATCTATATATATATATATATATATATATATATATATATATGGGGGAACTATACATTATAACGAAATAACGAAATAACGATATAATGAAAACTACGTAGCTTACCACGAAGCAGATGATATATTTGTAATTAGCGTATGAAAGTTAGTACCGGAAATTGTTTTTTTTATATATAAAATGAAAGTGTAAATAGAAATTAAAATATTATTTTGTAGGGAGTATGGCCGATATTTTTATGCGTCAACTGCTTTTATCCAATGAAAAACGATTATTAATGAGCACGAAAAATTTTATCCAATGAGAAGCGTTTTATAATTGAACTATATTAAAACTTGATGTGTATTATTGCTATTCAAGTAAATGAAATTAATACGTTAGTTTTAAATGCAGCCATGTTACTAGACGATATATATATAATATTTGTTCAAATGAAATCGAATTGTTAAGTTTCTTGCAGCATTTCAAATTAGTTTTAAGTGAAAAAGTGCGTAAAATGCAAATGTAATTGTAAATTATATCAAAAACGAAAAGGTTACCTTTTTAGGTGTACTAAAAAAAGTTGTCGATCGCCATGTATTAAAGGTTAGTTCAATTTTTTTGGTTACATTCCAATAATTTTTATTTTTTCTTTAACTAAAAGAATACCCAAGGGTTTTCTAATAGATATCAAGAGTCGTGGTCTCCCGGCCTCGCGGTGGACGACGGCCATCTGTCCCCCGTCGGCTCGAGTCGAGCCCCCTAAAATTGATATTTTTTTAAATTATATTTTTTTCTTTCAAATACCCTATTTTTTTCCGATTTCCGTTACTAATTTTCATACGCTGATTCTAAATATGTTGTCTGTTTCGTGGTACGAGTCGTAGTTTTTCGAGACTATCGTGCCCGGGACTAATGTAATTTTGAAACTTTATATATATATATATATATATATATATATATATATATATATATATATATATATATATATATATATATATATACTATATATACTATATATATATGTACATATATATATATATATATATATATATATATATATATATATATCTGGGTGTTTGTACTTATACCAATAAACAGACGTAATATTACTATATTCTACTTTAAGAAATGCCACTGAAAATATAAAAATAAACCTAATCTTTTAAATTCAATCCAAATTGTACTCCAGACTAGTTGCTAAGACAAAAAAGCGGCTCAAAATATCTGAAATAAAAAAACAAAATAGCTAAAAAGAAAGCCAATAGAGGGTTTTACAATTCTAAATAAATAAAGAAAAGCAACAGAGTTACGTGTTGTTGTTCCAATCTTCAGTTCAGTCAATCGGAAGATAATCCAAAAACCAAAGTCTTGTACTTGACGCCCTCCGGCATTAAAATTCAACGATTATTTACTCTTTATTATATATACTTGCAAACACTTTCAAAGAAACATGCCATTTTAGAGTATTTTGAATGTGCTTATATTTGGAATATATATATATATATATATATATATATATATATATATATATATATATATATATATATATATATATATATATAAATATATATTTATATATATATATATATATATATATATATATATATATATATATATATACATATATATATATATATATATATATATATATGTAGTATGTATATATATGTATGTATATATATGTATGTATGTAATAATATATATATAATAATAATAATACGTAATAATATATATATAATAATAAATATTAACAATATATATATATATATAAATGTAATAATATATATATAATATATATATAGCATATATATATATATATAATATATATATATATATATATATGTATATATATAAATATATGTTTGTAATAATAATAATATATAATATATATATATATATATGTATATATATATAATAACAATAATAATAATAATAATATATATATATGTACTGTATATGCTATTATATAACAACTATATATATATAACCAACAATAACTTAATATAATATATATAATATATATATATGTAATATAATAATATATATATATAATAACGCATGCATATATATATATATATTCTTTTATAAATACATATTATATACTCGCAGTATATATATATATATATATATATATATATATATATATATATATATATATATATATATATATATATATATATATATATATATATATATATATATATATATATAAATATATATATATATATACCTGTATATATATATATATACCTCACTATTTGTGAGAAAATAGGGTTGCGACAGGCCTAGCAAGCCGGCAACCGACATCACCTGCTCAAGAAACTCTTGTTTTGCCTCGGAGCCCTGACAGACTTTTAAGAAGACGACCGCGCGATTTTGGATTACGAAATGGAACTTCTAGAAAAAATATACGTGTTGCCACTTTAAATGTTGGAACGTTGAGAGGGAAGGAGGAGGAGATGGTGATGCTGATGATAGAGCGGGGGTTGGATGTGCTGGGAGTTTGTGAAACGAGATTGGCCGGAAGTGGAGTTAGAGTTCTTCATCATAATTACCAATTGATATACAGTGGAGGAAGAGAAAATAGACATGGAGTGGGAGTGATATTATCGGAGGAGATGGCACAAAGAGTAAGTAACATCGAACAGAAAAATTCTCGTATTATGTCTGTTTCAGTAAAGACAAACGGAGTAAATCTAAGCTTTATACAGGTGTACGCACCGCAGCAAGGAAGACCAGCTGGAGAGAGGGAAGTTTTTTATCAAGAATTGCAGGACGTCAAAAATAGAGTACCTTTCCATGATAATGTAATTGTTTTGGGGGATATGAATGGACACGTTGGTGTGGATCGCAGAGGAATAGAGAATGTGATAGGAGCGTTTAGTTTGGGAAATAAGAATCTGGCGGGAGATAGCATCATAGACTTTTGTGTACGTAACAACATGAGTATAATGAACACGTACTATAATCATAGAGAAAGTCAGAAATGGACATGGTACAGATGGGATGACAGAAGGGAGGCATATGGAGAGAAATCAATGATAGATTTGATATTAACAAACAACAAAAGAATATTTAAGGATGTGAAAAGTATACCATCCGTATCGGGAGATGCAGACCACCGAATGGTGGTGGGGAAATTGAGAATGGAAATGCCGAAGCCTTTTAGATGCAGGCGGAGAAAAAGATTTATGGTTGAGAAACTGAGAGACCAGGATTGTAAAAACACATTCCAGAGAGAAATGGATACGAAAAGACAGAGGATTGGGGAGGATGTAGATGTGGAGGAAGGGTGGGAGGTTTTCCGTGATACATTGGTGGAGGTATCTGAGAGGATCATAGAAACCAAAACAATATATGGAAAAAAGAAAAGACAAACAGCGTGGTGGACAGAAAGAGTGCAGACGGCGGTAAAGAGAAACATGAAATGTTTTAGAAGATGGATGAAGACAAGAAGAATGGAGGATAGAGAAGCATATATAACTGTGAGAAATGAAACAGAGAGAATAAAAAGAATGGAAAAGGAAAATACATGGGAGAAGATTGGTAGAGATCTGGAAGAGGACCTTGCGGGTACTAGAAAATTGATATTTAATATGGCAAAAAACTATAGGAAAGGAACAGCACCTCCAACATATGCAATGAAGAATGAGAATGGAACGTTGTTAACGGACCCGAAAGAGATTGGGGAAAGATGGAAGAATTATTTTGTTGATTTGCTGAATATACCAAATGATGTGGAGGAGGAGGATATGCATGAAGTGGAGAACCATGGGGAGGTGGTGGAGGATGAGTGGCAGATCACGGACGAAGAAATGGCATATGCCTTGAAGAAGATGAAAAACGGGAAAGCACCGGGTGAAGATATGATACCGGCGGAAATCTTGAAGAATGTGGGAGGAGAAGGAACTATATGGATGAAAGAATTAATGAATAAGTGCTGGCGAGAAGAAAGGACACCTAAAGAATGGAACAGATCAGTAATATGCCCAATTTTTAAAAAAGGGGATAAGGCAGACTGTAGAAATTACAGAGGAATTGCTTTGACACCACATATCGCAAAGGTATACGAACGAATATTAGAAAAAAGATTGAGAGAGAGGGTAGAAGATAAAATGGATGAGTGGCAACATGGCTTTAGGCCAAATAGATCAACTACTGATTTGATATTTGCTTTAAAGATGGTATGTGAAAAGGGTTGGGAATTTAACAGAAAAATGTATTTGGCATTTGTAGACCTGGAGAAGGCTTTTGATCGTATACCGAGAGGGGTCCTGTGGAATATACTTAGAACGAGAGAGTATGGAATACCGGAAAAACTAAGAAGAGCAATAAAGAGCACTTATACGAATAGTTTGTGCAAAGTGAAGACCCAGATGGACGATGGAGATTGGTTTGAGGTTGATACGGGGGTGAAACAGGGTAGTGTTCTCTCTCCGATTTTGTTTATCCTGTTCATGGATTATTGTGGAAAAATGGTCCAGAGACGAGTGGAGGGAACTGTCTTTGGATACGCAGATGACCTTGCGTTGGTGGCTGAATCAAGAGAGGCTCTGCAGAGATTTATTGCAGTGTGGGATGAGGAGTTGAGGGAGAGAGGAATGAGGATAAATGAGGAGAAGACTGAGGTGATGTTGATAAGTAAAGAGGAGGAGGAAATGAATATTAGAGTGAGGGATCAAGAATTGAAGCAGGTTGATCAGTTTAAATACCTTGGAGTTTGTTTCGGGGCGGGAAATGTTATTAACATAGAATTGAATAGTAGAATAGAAAAGTTTAACAATACATTAAGATTGCTATATCCGCTAATACGAGACAGAAATGTCCCTCGAAAAGTGAAAATAGTAATATACGTGTCTATTCTACGACCTATATTAACGTATGGTTGCGAAGCGTGGGCTTTAACTACAAAAACTAAAAGTAAGATACAAGCGTGTGAAATGAGGGTGTTGAGATCCATAAAGGGAGTTACGAGGAGGGATAGAATGAGAAATGATGATATAAGAGAGGAGCTGGGGGTGGAGAGTATACTGAGTTTTATTGAAAAGGGACAGCTACGATGGTACGGACATATGATGAGGATGAATGAGGATAGATACCCGAAGAGGTACTACAGATGGAGGCCAGATGGAAGACGCAGTGTAGGTCAACCAAGAACCAGATGGAGTGATAACGTGAGTACGGCCATTGAGAGAAGAGGACGTGGAATGGAGGAGCTGGAAGAGTCAGGAATCTATGAGGACCGAACGCGGTGGAGGGGTTTCGTCCAGAACATCTGACAAGCGTTCACGCTTACAGGAGTCTGGTGAGAAGAAGAATATATATATATATATATATATATATATATATATATATATATATATATATATATATATATATATATATATATATATATATATATATATATATATATATATATATATATATATATATATATATATATATATATATATATATATATATATATATATATACACAGAGTTCTCAATGGTTCCTCCGTTCGTCATTCTCACATCATAGCTTCACAAGAGTTACTAAAGGCTTAACCAGTTGGCACTCCTTTGTTTCCCATACCGTATAGATTATTGCACATTACACTCTTTTTTACAATTTATTCAAAATTGAGCAAATACTTAGCATCGAAGAAACCAAGTGGGGTGAGCAGTATAGGGTGTGGAACTGAGAGCCAAACTGACAGCTGGAAGTTGCAACAGGAAGTTGCACATGCAACATTTGCAACATCAGGTTTTCAAGCTTTACGTGTCAAGGTTAGGTTTCTAAAGTCGGTGAGACCCTTTTTGAGGTCTGAAAGATCGTTTTCGGAGGTTATGAACCTGAACTCAAGATACAAATCCAAGTCATGTCTGCAGTTGACTTCAAAACTTCCCACAAATTGTTAGATTTAGACATTAGATTTTTCAAAATATAGGGTTCTAAGGTCGGTAAACCGTTTTTGAGATCTGGAAGACCATTTTCTGAGTTTTTGGTCACGAACTTAGGGGATTAACCCCCAAAATGGGATTTTGGTTACTTGAAGGTTTCAAATGATCGGTAGGCCATTTCTGATAGTTCCAAAAGATTTATCGTGGTCTTTTACCCCAATTCGGTATTTAAATCGTCTTTCTATGTGCTTTGGAAGGCTTATTGCAATGCAATGGCGTAGTAGTAAGGGAGCTTTTACGCAAAATCTAATCAGCGTTCAGTGTTTCAATGACGTCACAAATCTACCGATCACTGGGCAGGATCTATTTCCCCCCTCAATTTAGGTAGTTCTAATTATCGTATCCCCTCAAACTTGCTACCTCTAATGTTAGAGATTGCTATGTTAACAGCTATTGATAAGCTAAAACTTTGCTATGTAAGCATTTATTCATAGTTCAGTTTGTTAGATAGGTTAGGTTATGACAAATTTTTGTAAGGTTTTGATAAATATTACTATGTTAATATTAAATTAACATTGATATGATATAAATATGATAGAAAAGTAGAGTTAGGTTGAGTTTTGTTTGGCGATGTTAGCTTATTTACCGTTGATGTGTAGTGAAATTTGTTGATGTCTGCAATTTATTCACATGTAAGGTATGTTAGGTTTGCTATTATATATTATGCTTTTAGTTCAGGTAATATTATGTTAGGTTTATTGATGAGTTTAATATGCTGATATTTAAATAAAAAATTTAGTAGAAACAAAATTTTTTGAATAAAATTTTATGTTTTCATTCAAAGAACTTGTTTTTATGTTGTATTAATAATAATGTTTGTGTATATGGTGTTAATAACATTTTTATTGCAGATTTTGTTTTGGTAAGGTAAAGTAATCTTAGAGATTGCTATGTTGACAGCTGTTGATAAGTTAAAAACTTTGTTATGTTAGCGTTCAGTATGATATTTAGGTTAGGTTATGATAAATATTTGTTAAGTTTTGCTAAATATTACTATGTTAATGCTATATTAACATTGGTATGCTATAGATATGATAAAAAAGTAGGCTTAGGCTAAATTTTGTTGAGTAATGTTAGCTAATTTGCCGTTAGCAAGCAGAGAACTTTGTTAATGTTAGTATTTTATTCGTACGTAAAGTACGCTAGGTATGCTGTGATACGCTATGTTCTTAGTTCAGGTAATGCTCTGTTAACTTTATAGATGTGAAAACTTTGTTTATGTTGACAATTATTTCAGATAATAATAAGGAAATGAGAGTGATATTTAGAAGTTGTTTTAACTTGCTAGTTTATGTTGCAATAAAAGATGACATTATATGACTTTATGACTTATATTATATGACTTAATCAATAAATCACAGATGATGGGGAAGGGTGGGGTGGAAATGGTGTTTGATTTATTGATTATTGATATTTTTACGTTACAAAGCATAAATAGAATAAAATATATAGTAAAAAGATAAAAAAATAAAATAAATTTTATGTTATGTTCTTACAAAGAACTTATTTTTCTGTTATGTTCATACAAAGAACTTATTTTTATTATGTTAATGCAAAATAATACCCAAATATGACTTTAATCACTTAATCAATGAATGGACCATGAATGGGAAAAAGGTTATGATTTTGCGATTTTGATATATTGATTTATTGATTAACTGATATTTTTAATAAAAAGAATAAAATTTTTAGTAGAACCATAAAATATTTCTGGTAAATTTTATGTTATGTTCATACAAAGAACTTATTTTTATGTAATGGTTATACAAAAGACTTATTTTTATGCTATGTTTACACAAAATGTGTGTTCAAATATGAGGTAAAGCAGTAAAGCGGTAAATAGGAAATGGCATGGTGGGAGGAGGTGAGGTGGGTGTTTGAGCTATTGCTTTCCTGCTTTCCTGTTTTAGGGACAGCAAAGTACATATTAGTAATAAAAAAATTATTTTTTTAGTAAAAACAAAATGTTTTAAAAACTTTTTAATAAAATAGATAAATTAAAAATAAATAAATTTTAAAATAAATAAAACTTTGAACAAAATATAAATGTAGAATAATATTTAAAAAATAATATAAATTTTAAATGATATAAATGTAAAATAAAACATGAAATAATTAAAATTTAAACATAATATAAATGTAAAATGAAACATGAAATTATAAAAATTTATTAAATAAAATATCGATGTGAATAAAAATAATGAAGGCTTAAAAGAAAATATAAAAGTTAACGCATACAAAAGAAAACAATACGCTAAATTAAATATGTGAAAAATATAAATGTTTTAGCCACCAAAAAAAAAAATATATTAAAATATAAATGTTTGCAAACGACGTTTACAAAAAGGGACACAGATACATGACGTTATAGAAATAACAGTTATGTGAAGTGTTAGGATTCATTAGGTTTGGTTAGACAATGTTTTAAGAAAGATAGTTAGAAGAGAATAAGTGAAGTGTCTCTATGTGTGTATATGTGTGTGTATGTGTGTGTGTTTACTGGGACAATATGTTGAGTCAGGTGGGAACAAACAAAATAAATCTTTTAAAATAAATAAAAATAATCAAAATATAAATGTTTCAGCAAGCAGTGGAATATATATATATATATATATATATATATATATATATATATATATATATATATATATATATATATATATATATATATATATATATATATATATATATATATATATATATATATAGAAATGTATACATTGTATATATATATATATATATATATATATATATATATATAACTATATACTGTATAATATCTGAAGCTAGATTACACGGATAAATAACTTTATATATATATATATATATATATATATATATATATATAACATATAATAACTATATATATACTACTATATACTATGATAATATATATATATATATATCAGGGACGTATACATAGGGTAGGCAGGGTAGGTAGCTCCTTTCCAATATTTTTTGAGTTTTAATTAAAACAAATTGAACGGTAAAAGTATACTAAGTTATTAAGATTTTATATAAAAGTTAAAAAAAAATCTGTTTTGCATCATAAATTTAAAGAAAAACAATCACAATAATAA
>JABUQX010073580.1:37500-42500 GCA_015478945.1 Trachelipus rathkii
CTACCTCTCGGGGATGCTCAGGCTCCCCGTAGGAACTTGAAACTTATCAAATTTTGTTTTTACAGGTTCGAGAAGCATTTATGAAAAACATATCATTTGTACTACAATATGTTTGGCCAGTTAGATTCTGCTCCGGCTTCGGCTCCGGCTCCGGCTCTGCTCAAGCTCATTGCTCCGGCTCATGAGCCTTCTCAGTCTCTGACTTCTTCTGATTTTTTCCTCATCCTTCCTCCATCTTCCACTGTTAAACTCTGTTTTTCTCTTTTTTCTTCTGGGACCCCTCCAGTGATTGTACTCAGACTCCTCGCAGAGAAACTTGGCTTTTGAATTCGAGTTTTATGGGTTCCTAAACATGTAAAATGACATCTCATTTGTCCAATTATGTGTTTACTTCAAGATTCAACTCCTTCTGCGACTCCTGTCAGTTGTTTATTTTCTTCTAGCTATGGCAAAACCAACTCTCTTGGAGGCTGGTGGCGTGAACCCTCGCTCCGACGGTGACACCTGTAATAGGTGTAGCAAGTTTGAGGGGATATGATAATTAGAACTCCCCTAAATTGAGGATGAAAATTAATCCTGCCCTGTGATTAGTTGATCTATGAGCGTCACAAAAATACTGAACCCTGATTGACTACGTAAAGGGCTCCCCGTATTACAACGCCATTGTGCGATAAGCCTTCAGATGGCATAGAAGAACCGATTTAAATATCAATTGGTGTGCAAAAATCCGATAAATTGTTGACTGGAATCATCAGAAATGTTCGACCGATCATTTGAAATCTTCAGAAACGAAAATCCTCGCACGGGGTGTGTTAAACCCCTACGTTCACCACCATCAAAAACTCAGAAATGGTCTTTCAGACTTCAAAAACGGTCTCACCGACCTTGAAACCCTATATTTTGACACATCAGGAGACAAAATCTAATGACATTAGGGGAAATTTCCAAGCCAACTGCCGACATGACTTGGATTTGTATCGAGAGTTCAGGTGCTAAACCTCAAAAAACGGTCTTCCAGACTTTAAAGTTTCACCGACCTTAGAAACCCTAACCTCGAGACGTCAAGCTTGAAAACTGGATGCTGCAAATGTTGCATGTACAACTTCAGGTTGAAATTTCCGGCTGTCAGTTTGACTGTCAGTTGCGCACCCTATAATACTGGGGTGGTTTCCAAGAGATAGCCTCATCCGCACATCTCACCTTCATCACTGGAAAGTTGATTGTATTATGTGGTATGATTGGTTCCGCAAGAGAAATGACGACTTGTTTTGGTACAAGATCTTTCTTCATTAATATCTGCAACATTCGCTGTCATTATTCTAATTTTAATTTTGTTGAACATCATCTGTCCTCCTCTAAACCTCACCCCTTATTCTTAACCGAAAATCAGGTGTTCCTTCTTGCTTTCTCTATCCACATTTATCAGCCAAAGGAACCTGTTGTTATACTTGCATTTTAATATTGCTTGTTCTCGTAACTTTGATTTGTGAGCTTAATATACTAGACATTTTTTAACATTTATTTTCTTCACCTTATTCTTTTAAACTCTTTTCACCTCTGGGTTTCTCCGGTCACATTCTCATCTCTGTATCATGCTCTATCTTTTCAAGTTTTCTGTAGGGAAACCCCTACTTAAGAGTATAGTTAGGAAACATTTTTATCACTTGGCTGTTTAATTAGCTGATCGAACTTGAACTCGTTGCTATTTCAGTTTAAGAGGTTAATCGAGGTGTACAGAGTGCATAGCTGAGGTAATTTTCTCTGGTGTAGAGATGTGCATTCCATATTCTTTCCCTTCACCTAAAGACAATAAACCTTGGTTTAACTTTGCTTGTTCTAGTTCTACTTGCCACAGGAACACTGCCTTAAGGTATTACCGTCATCTTCAAGCTATAGTAACTCGTGCAATTTATATATTTGATTTCGGAATCATGTAAAAAATCTATTTTTCTTGACTCTAAAAACTATTTTATCCTTACAAAATGTAATAATATTTCTAGATCCTCTTCCTCATACATTTTCTAGCATTTTGAAGAAAAAAACGTCAACTCTAACTTGCTTATCCCTCATACTTTTCCTCTAGCATTTTCTGAAATCACAATTGCTGTTTTGACCATTGCAACTGATCTTCATTAATTCAAGGCATGAAATAAAATCAAAATCTCAAGATTGGAGCTCATAAAACGGATTCTGCTGCTTCTAGTTTCTCAAATTATCTTGTTGAGCAAATGTATAAACTTTTTTAATCCGCACTGTAAGATAAACGAAACAACCCTTATTAATAACTTTCACTCAATTTAATTTTTAATTAATTTTGAATTGTTTGCTGACTCAAACTAATAAAAGCAAATAAAAACTTATATATATATATATATATATATATATATATATATATATATATATATATATATATATATATATATATATATATATATATATATATATATATATATAATATATATATATATATATATATATATATATATATATATATATATATATACCCATATAGCACAGATGGTTGCAGATACATCACAGCGACGTTAATGTTCGTCGCACTCGTCACATCACACATACGTCGTATATGTGACATTGCTGTTATATCTTATGTGATGTACGCTTTTTCGTTCCAAATGCAACGTATTTGCGACGTTGCAATGTTACTTATAAATGTTTCCTCGACACTGCCAGGCGTACGATATCCTTTTAAAAATAAATAACGCCCTGTCTTTTTCCTGCAAATTTCCTTATAATCTTTCATAATCTTTTTCATTTTATGTTTTGATGTTTATAAGTCATTTTATACATTATTTTCTACAGAAATTGTATAATGTAATTTAATTTTATTTTTTTCAAATGTCGTACATTTCAGGACACTCATAAATATAATTAATTATGTCTCCAGTCACGGTATGCTCTCGCGAAAGCGAGTTTGGAGTGACTCTGCCGGTGTTATTTCAATTATTTTGTTCTAAATTAGTTTATTATGTGTTTCTGTTTGTCCCCTTGTGTTTCCTGAAATACCTGTTGGTAATAGCTGATTTAACAGATTCTTAAAAATACATTTTTGGGAAAATCAATCGATTTGTTGTTATATCTGAAAACCGTTATAAAATATAAAAGAGAACCACAGTTGACAAAATATATAATATATATATATATATATATATATACTATATATATATATAACATATATATATATATATACTATATATATACTATATTATACCCATATATACTTATACTTATATATATATATATATATATATATACTATACTATATATATATATATATATATATATAATAATAATAATAATAATAATAATAATAATAATAATAATAATAATAATAATAATAATAATAATAATAATAATAATAATAATAATACAAGAAACGAATTTAGCATGTGTTGTCACAAAGTACATAAATTGTTTTCGGCAGCACTACAACACGAAGCCTATGACGAATTAAGCCATGCTTAAACCGCCACTAATGATATCTAACGTTTTCGAGAGAAAATAAAACTAACAATTTTATTTAATAAAAGTGAAAAGAAAACTTGATTTGCAATAAAAGACCTTCATAACAAATCATAATTATTTATTTAAATCTATGTAACCTGTCTAACTTATATATATATATAATATATATATATATATATATATATATCCTTATATATATATATATATATATATATATATATATATATATATATATATATATATATCATACAAGTTTCCGTGTAACGTTGCAGAGGGATGTCAGTATAATTACCATCAATGCACGTTACCATGGACGTCGCCAGTGATGTCACACTATTGCGTGAGAGCGACATTTCCACATCCAGAACATGTAGTATTATGTACTAATACGGTAAATAACACGTCGCAAAGGGACGTAAAAGCGACGTCGCTTTTACGTTAGTGTGTTAACTATATAAGATATATACGCCATATATATACATATATATATACTATATATATATATATATATATATATCTAACCTTAACCTATACTTATGCTCTCCTGCTGATATATATATAGAGGTGTTCCGTAACATGTGGGACCCACTAAAGGGATTGATTAGGAGTTCATCAACAATCAAAAACGTTAAATATGTATCCTATGTGCCCCCATTTCAAAGTTACAGCACATTTACTGTCATACGCATACAAGTTTAATGAAATAACAATAACAATACGGATATTAAATATGATATTACTATTTATACAGTTTTAGTATTAATAACTACTACTACTACTACTACTACTACTACTACTACTACTACTAATACTACTACTACTACTACTACTACTACTACTACTACTAGCTACTAATACCACCACTAATAATAATAATAATAATAATAATAATAATAATAATAATAATAATAATAATAATAATAATAATAATAATAATAATAATAATAATAATAAATCAAGAACACATGTGAATAACAATTTATTTAAGGTATACATTCCAATAACAATTACAGTAATAGTAAATAGACTCTTACTCTCAAGTTCAGGCTACATTAGGGATGTTACTCTCACAGAAGGTGCTGGAATGGGAACCCCCGCTCTGTATGTAGGCATGAAGTCGCCGCATCATCGATTGTCGGACTCTTTCAAATATCGCTGGTGTATTTCAAATTTGATCGCAAGCATGAACAATATAGTTGGCGAAGAACATCATCACTGTCGAAGGTGGTTGAATACAGAAGTGCTTTTAGGTAGCCCCATAGATAATAGTCTAATGGATTTAAATCAGGGGACCGAGGAGGCCAGGCAGTAGTCCCCCATGCCCTATTCATTTCCTTGGATATGGTTCGTCTAAAAATGCCCCTGCTACCCCTACTGAAGTGGGGGTGGTGCACGTCATGCATAAACCACATGCAACGAACAATGAGAATTGAACATCATCGAGCCAATGAATGATTAACGTTCGCCACCTTCTGCATTAACCTGATTAGAAATAAGTCAAGCCAGTGTCGGTATTT
>JABUQX010073580.1:50000-52500 GCA_015478945.1 Trachelipus rathkii
TATAAATATATAACACTACGTCATAGTATACTTCGAAGTCTCAAATATTAATACTTACTTAAACCATCAATCACAATAAAATCAAATCTGATCATATGGGAACTCTTGAATCTCCACACTCTATCCTGACATCGATTTCTACACGCTACCTATTCTACCTATATCATACTAACTCATCTGTAAGCAAAGATCTAACTAATACTTATACTCTACATAATATACTCTAATAATCAGATCTTACGTCATAACTACGTAACATACTAATATACTTACTAACTTTTTCTTAGATCATAATCTATCGTACGAACACAGCATCATTGACCATAAGTATATACCTCCACCTCTATTCATTACTAATACCTTTCATACTACATACACATTATACTATACTATATATCACAACATCTTATATACATACATCAAGCTATACTGATTATTACTATATACGACACTACTATCATACTCATATTCAATTCAATATACTGCTACATTCGTATTAGGCTGTACACTAGCGATAGATCGTCGACCACATTATTGCACTGCCAGAACATAAGCTGTATTCACCCAAAAGAGACGCTACAACGTTCACGCCTGCTGTCCGTAGCTGTGATTGACTACGTAGCTACCCTCTGCTCTCTGCCTCACAAGATTACTACTTCATCCTAACTCCTGCTTATCTTCATAGCACACCTATCACATCCCTCCAATAATTCGATAACACCATTGATGTCTAAAACACCATCCTCGATCTGCATCATCAACTTGAAATGATTCCTACTGATGTGGATCTAATGTCCTGTTTCAATTTCCTTCACCTACTCAGATTCGTTATACATTCTATTTTCGGCGTTATTTTATTTGCTTAACTGTTTGGAACTCCTCTGTCATCTCTCTTCACTCTGCGCATTCCCTACTACTCTTCTCCATCCATCTTCTCACATCATACTCACGCCTACCTCCTCCTCCTCGTCTCTTCCTGCATTACAATCATACACCATCACCTCTCTCTCTGCGTCATCTACTTCTCTCTCTATCTTGCTCTCATCTCTGCGCGCCTCTCCTGTACTCTCTCTCCTTCCTCCTAGCCCTTCTCTCACTTCGACCTCTAATCTCTCCTCGTCTAATCCTCTTCCTTCTCATCCTCTTCTCTCATCTCCTACTATAAACTCTTTTTCATTCCTTCTGCTTTCTTTTCTTACTATCCTTAACTCCCTTCACGAAGCACATCTTCTGACAAACTTACTAGCATGCGGATCACAACGTCAGTCTTCTCCTGGTTCTAAGTGCTCCGGCTATGAATACTCCTGAACTATCGCGTCGTACCTCAAACGAATAAATGTAGCGAAAGCATAATCGCTCCACATGTCAACTGGAGCGCTAAGATAACCTAGGCCGGAAGAACTGGCCCAGTACGGATCACTTTCCTAATCATATCCTCTAAAGATATGACAAGAACAACTACAATTCTTATTCTCTGCCCCTAGCACAAACTTGAAATCTTCTTCATCCTTTCTCCTTCGGACGTAAGCCTTCTCTTACTGAAGACTATTATAAGCACTTATCTAAGCCACGTAATAGCCACAACCCTTCTATCACACACCCAATACACACTTCCTGACAGATATACTTCTTATACTATAACCATTCTGCGTAATAAACACGGCCGCGTCTACTATGTATTAATGTGTCATTTATAGCGCATCGGTATCGATCGACAGACAAACCCAACTTAGACTTTCGTTCAAAAAGACGCCTTCTAGAGAAACATCTAAATATAACATTTTCCTTTAGTTTGCTTACTCCCCATTGTGATAACATTCCTAACAGTTGCTCCATTTCTCCCTGAGTACAGAATCAGTCAATCATCTATTAAAGACGCCAGTCTATCCGCTCACGACAAGCTATACTCCTCGTATACCTATATTCCCTTTACAAATGAACACCGCCAAGAGTTAAAGTTCCTTCGCCTCCGACTGAATGACAACACTCGCATTGCAATTACTAAACTCTTCATGTTCAGCTGAATAATTCAATGACAGTGGATTAGCAATAGACACTGCTCTTCAGAATTCCATTTCTGTTCTTTTCTTTGATTCCATATATGTCATTATTCCTTAGTGCAGATCTACATGCGGTCAAGTTCAAGGTAAATCATCTTCATAACAATTGGAATACTGTACAACCGTTAAAACAGTACAATCACCATATCGAATATTCCAATCATGCTTACTAAAATTACATAATTAATTAACTCATTATCGCTCTGAACTCGAAAGAACGACCAATCATGTAATACTAAAAAATTATAGATTTTGTTCAGCGCTCATAACGGAAACCTATTTGTCAACTTTCTTCAAATGTCAATACAAAATCCTATAGACAATCAAATCACAGCAACACTACACGCTCCTCTCGTGGAGAGATTATTGACAAGGTTAGGCTGCGCTTTGCACCCCGAGACAATTCCGTTCGTTATTTCCCAAATGCTCTTCATTGTAGT
>JABUQX010073580.1:67500-75000 GCA_015478945.1 Trachelipus rathkii
GTTCATAAAACCTAGATACAATTTATTCTTTCTCTCCCTCTCATTTTCTTAATCATTTGTTTCAATGTGAAGATTTGATCTACACAACCTCTACCACTTCTAAATGTAACTTGTTCTTCGCCAATCATTTCCTCAGTCACTTGACGCACTCTTTTAACCAAAATACCAGCATATATCTTCCTTACAACACTCATTAAACTAATTCCCTTATAGTTCCTACAGTTCCCCTTGCCTAAATTATCATTTTATTAGGGTACTATTACTGCTCTCTTCCAATCTTTCGGAGCTATACACTGCATAACCACTTTGTTACACAACTTCCATATCCAGTCAATCACAAAGTCGCCTCCAATCTTGATTATTTCACCAGTAATTCCATTTATACCTGCGAATTTATCATTCTTCAACTTTCTCACTCTATCTATTACTTCCTCCCTGCTAATTACCTCATCCTCAAAATAACTATTTGTTTTTACACTTTAAAACCCACACACATTCACTATGACCTCTTCATTACTGCCAATGTTATACAGATTTTCGAATCGTTCCCTCCAGACTCTCCTCACATCCATTTCATTAGTCACAAAAGTACCATCCCTATTATGTTAAGATTCCCCTTACTCTATTTCTTAACCTTTCTTACTTTCTATCAGAAGAGCGTCCTATTCCCTTGTAAGTTCCCATTCACGATCCTTCCAAACTGCTCATTTATCTCTCTATTCCACCTACGTATGCAACTTTTGGTATTGTTTTTTTTTTCCTAATATATTTCTATACACTTCTTTTAAGACCTCATAGTTGGCTTTTAGCACATTCAACCACTCATCTTCTTTACTTTTAACCACTTACATCACCTCTTCATTCCATCACTGACTATTGAAATTTTTACTTCCTATTACAGCCGTCCACATACTTCTCTTGCTCTACCAACAATTACTTCCTTCATTTGCTTCTAGATTTTTTTACTTTCATCTTGTTCCCATTCAACTGATTTATTTGCAAGTGCTCTCACACACGTTTTGTTTTAACCTTGTTCACTTAACTTTTCACTTAATTCTCCTTCACTTTCTTCCTTATCTCTTTCCTCTCCATGCATGCCCCACTAACTTAATCTTACATAAAACAACATAGCGATCTGATATTCCCATCTCAACCCCGTCATTGATTTAACGTCCATCACATACTTCAACATTTCCTTTCTCAGCACAAAATCAATCATACTTTTCAATTCGATACCATCTCTACCTACTCCAGCTCTCGTATACTTATGAATGCTTTTGTGCCCGAAGAATGTAATGCTTACACACATACCCCAACCATTCTCATTTTCCCCTAAACTTCAAAGCTACCAGTTTTACCATCCCTTTTTTGATCACCTATCCAACCATTTAACACAGCACAATCAATCTGAAGCTCCAACTCAATTCATCCAAAAAAATATTCAAATTATCCCAGAAAGACACTCTCCTCAATATACACTCGTACAGACCCAAATTGTGATAGATTCTGCGGTAAGTAGTGCACATTAGGAAAAGTTATAGCAACTATCTTTGGAAAAATGCACCACTCTTAATAAAGGGACTTTAGTGTTCCCTACATATTGATGTCCAACTATATCTGTATAAAAATAAGCCATCCCTTGTTTTTGCAGCATCTCAGATGGTGTGCGTACGTAATTGAGTGATTTAGCTGTTTCATGTTGCGCAACATAATGGTCTGTATTCTCCTCTTTAAGATTCGTGTATCGTTTTAGAATCGTTAGAATGTCATTAGCATGATCTAGCACCTGGTCACGTTCATGAATACATTTTCGGAACCAATCTCATCTTTGAAAGATAAACACTTTAGGGTCTTTCAAATTTACGCCAACTGTGGATCTTAAGGTGATTAACACCCTATCTTCATGAACAGGATTACTAGTAATATATATTAAACCATGACCAATCTTACTTGCGGCAAAGCGAGTGTTTAAATAACTATAAATATCAGGTACTGTTTTGCAATATCCCCGTCTTAGAACGAATTACTCATAAAAATAATCTTCCCCGTTACGTGTTACCCATTTTAAATCGTGAGTGTTTTTTTTATTTTTAATATAGTTTTAACATGGTCTACGCTTCTATAAACCATTATCCAATGTCTTACAGCTGAGAGATTCTCTATGTTTGCATCTAATATCATCTCGCAATAACCCCACCATACAATTTCCTTTCAAAGCTGAAGGGGTTCATTTAAATACATTCGTAGTTAATAAATTCTAGAGACTTTAATACTAGGATGTATAAGTCATAAGAAGCCGAATAAAAATGTACAGAGAGAGTTAAAATAATAGTAAATATTAGAACCTTCTACTATATTCACGCCTATTAGATTACGATGTATATATACTGATTATAATAGTTTATTCTTAATTTCGTAACTGGCCTTTTAATTAATATGAAATTAATAACTCACTGTCAGGTAGTTAATCCCCATACCTAGCATTAATTAACCAACTCACATAGTAGTACTAACATTATAATATTTATTTTATTACCCTATTTATATATTTATCCTTTAAGCCTATTACTTTTCTATATTTAAATAACTATTAAACTCTCAGGATCAATACACCATTATATTTTCTGTATTTATCAATTGTTTTAGAACTACCCTCATTTTATATAATTTTATTCTTCCATACTATAATCTTTGAGATAGTAATATATTTTCAGTATAATGATGTCTACTTTAAAATATCTTCTCTTGACTATTATCTGTTAACTCAGTAATCCTTTTTCTAATTTGAGTATCCGATCTAGATATTCTTTACACAATCATTCAGTATGATACTATTGATTAATATATTTAATTTTTACTCAATGCTGTAACAATGTGTAAGGGAGTATGAATACGAATGTACTTAAGAGTATGACGGTTATTTATATGTCCTTTAAATCATATTTCTATTGGAGTAGCTTTATGGTTCTTATTAGAAGCCAATATCTCCTATACAAGATTAAGTGCCCTGTATTCCTAAAATAAAACAACTATTAGTGGCCAATCATATCACTAGTAATATGCTGAACTAGACTTGTTACTTTGAAAATATACAGAGTACATTCGCATATTTAAGTCAGAACGCTAACAAAAAATTAATCAAATAGTGTTCATATCGTTTCTCATTAATGAGAATGAGCGGTTTGTAACCTTTATCCTCCAAACTAAAAGCAGCTATCGATTAAACATAATCGCAGAGGTTAGGTTTACCTCCCAAAAAACTTCCTTTCAGACAGTATAATCCACTCTCTATTAAAAATATTATCATAAATGTATAATACTCGTTTCATACCCTTTAAGTAGAAAATCTTCCAAGACACTCCTCGTCTTAATCTAATTAATAATATTAAAATAATTCTAAAGTGTCTACATAGATTAAATATATTAGCAGACCAGAGTATAATTATCTGCCTATCATTAAGAGTTGATGTGATGCATGGAGAATCATGATCACCATTGGCAAAAAAAAATCTCACACTATTTATCGAGCCACTGTCGCTGGCTATTGAGCAGTTATTTCTATGCACTCAGAGTGTCTGGGAGTTAGTTGTTGTTTATTCTGTGTATTTGCGTCTTATTTTGTGACATTTAGCAATTTAATGATACAATGATCTAACTATTTGCGAGCACATGACTAGAGTGAGTGAACACATTTTATCTGAATCGATATGAATGATCTTATATATTATATATATGAACTGAAATAACACTTGTTTTATATATCGCCCTACTTTATTTATTTCTCTCATTAATCTATTATCCGGGTTCCTCTCCCATATTGTAAATATGATGACGCTGAGTATATCTATACAAAAGTGCTGTTCATTCTTTAAGCGCCCCCCATTAGACTTAACAATAATAGTTTTTTTACCCATACAGGGGTAGAACAGGCTTAAACGGAGCGCATGATACTTCTAATATATATATATTATTAATTATAAATGATATTAATATATTATATGATATAATTATATATATATTGATTATTATTATGTGAATAATATTTAATATATATATATATATATTATATATATATTATATATATATATATAATACTATATATATATAATATTAATATATATATTACTATATATATAAATATATATATATATTAATATATATTAATATATATATATATTATAATATATAATATATAATATTACATTATATATTATATATTAATATATATATATTAATATATATATAATTATAATATATATATATTAATATATTAATATATATTTTATAATTATAATATAATATAATATATATATTGTATAATATATATATATTAATAATATATATATATTATATATAATATTATAATATAATATGTAATTTTTAAATATATATATATATTAATATTATTATAATATATAATATATAGTATAATATATATATATATATTATATTATTAATATAATTATATATATATAGTATAATTATTATATATTAATATATAATAATATATATATATATATATAATATATTATATTGAAATATATATATATAATAAATTAATAATATATATATTATATTATAATTATTATATATATATATATTAATATTATATATTATATCATGAAAATGAGTGGACGTATTACTCGAGCATAATATTAAGCCCTAGCATATTCCGCATTGCTGAGATTATATCCATATAAAAATAATTGAAGTGAATATTATTGCGATTTAGCGATATATATAAATTTGAAAATAAATGTTGATGGAATGAGCTCTTATAGCGGATGAGCTACTATAATCAATTCCTGCTATACAATTAGAATGAGACTAATACAAACTAATTTGTAGGAGTATTCAGTAATTTGATAATGCCAAAAAAATAATATTTATAGTCCAAAATTTTTACTCATCTCGTTATGGTCACATCTTATGTATGACGTCTTGATTAAGCAAACATATATAATATACCTAAGTTAATTAGTCATTTATTATATATTATTATTTTTTTTTTTTTTTTTTTTATATTTTTTTATTTTTTTTATTTATTTTTTATTTTTTTATTGCAAAGGATCATGTTTAAAACAGGTTTCTTTTATTTCTGAATTGTATTATATAAAAAAAATAACAATAATTTAATTAAATAATGATTAAATATATTTTTTTACTATTAATCGACCGATTCTCAATATCGAAAATTTATTTGTTTCTCGATTGTCCTTATTAATAAGTTAATAAATCGATATTGAACCATTAATTTCGTAGCACCACTTTTTCATTAATGCAAGATGTATAATATATATTTTAATTTTTCACACATTTAGCAATATTATTCAATGTATATTTGTGCCCTGACATTTTTGTACTCTGATTTATTATATTTATATCTACTTGTAAGACGGGTAATATAATTAGGAGAGAATATAACTATCTCACGTGTTATTTTTCATTTTTAAAAATATAAATTTCACTGAGAACATAAGTATATAGTCAGTTAATAATATATAAATAATACTTAGAGTTAAATATATAATTAAACAATGTGACACCTTAATTAACAACGTTTAAAATAATTATAAGCACAGACTGGTAAATTACTTAATTTATATAAGTTATAATTAATATATATAATTAAATATATTATATAACGTTAGTAGAATAAAATTGTGGTGGTAAAAATTGCAATAACATGTGTCTTGGTAGCTTAATTCCATTATAATATTCATAAGTTTTTACCTCCATATACATATATTATATAATTAATTTTTAAATAAATAAAATAATTAAATATAATTATATATTTAATATTTATATATACTATATTTTATACCATATAATATTATTTATTATGAAACGCTGTCCGCCATCAAAATTTTAAGATAAATAGTATATTATAGTATACATGTCAACAATAATAATGATGAATAAAAATTAAATATAACATTTGAGTACCTATATATCAACCATCGAAAGCTCTAAAAAAGTTCAATGTGGCACAAATTCAATAAAATTAAGGTAAATATATATAATTTTTATTATTTAACTACTAATATAAAACATTAATAATAATAAAGTAAATATAATATTATATAAAAATAAATATAAATAAGTAAAATAAATAAATAAAACTGGATAATAATCTCAACTCAGGTCATATATTGATATAATTAATTTTTATCTTAATTCGTCCTGGAGTTGAGCGTTAAGCGAGCCTTTGTTTTTATATCTCTTATTAATTACTATCCTGAGTACCGAAATAAACTCATATAATAAAAATAAATATATTATCCAATATCAGACCAATCTTGTTTACTATGTATTAAAGTTCTAGGTAAGAAATTAAATAATACTGAAGTTTACATATGTTATGATACTTGTGTTTATACCATAATACTTTTACGGGTCCCTTTCTCTATATATCATAATTACACGAAAGGTATCTGCTATCACTTATCTATCAATTATTTGATATCCTCTCGAATTAATTTCTTCAACAAATTAATTATAGGAGAAATTGAAATTTTTGACCTTACCACTTCGCAACAATGTGTAAGGAAGCAACCTGAGCATAGGCGTATAATAAAAGATAATTATATCACGGTTATCCGGCAAAAGCTAAAACTTGTTCGTCGGTTAGTCAGAGATGACTCACTTCACGTGCAGAGATTAACCGGAATATATAAGTCTTACTTTTATATCCTCATGTGTATGAGGCTCGGTTCACTCACTGTTTCACTTCGTCCGCGCTTAACATACCTCAGCAGTATATTGAGGTTGCCAGGGATTTGATACCCAGTGCCCAATCTAACCTCCATCAGAACATTTACTCATTATATTTTATTTTAAAAGCATGTTGATGCAATTCTTTAGGTCTATTAATTTTTTATAGTATTGAGTTTTTTTGAGATTATATAAGAATCCAATCAGTTTTCCATGATGTTTGATTAAATAATCTAGAATAAGTTTAATATATTTTAGAACACAATAATTATTATTCACTTATATCGTATAATTGTTTTAATCACTTTTCACAACTTATATGTATCCATATATAAACTATGATAGATTGGTGTTGTTGAATAATGGTCAATCTAATCATTCTCTAATAAAGGTTAGAGTGAACTTACTGTCTGATGTAATTGATGATATTGTTAAGTATTAATATTTTCTGTTGCTGTATAAATTAGTTTGCTAAGAGTTGAGCTGTTAATAAGTAATTTATATAATTAATAATAATAATTAAATTAAATTAAATAATAATAATAATATATATAAATAATAATATATAATAATAATAATAAATTATAATAATAATAATTATAACTAATTAAATTATAATAATTTAGTCATTAAAATTAATAATAAAATATAAATTAATAATAATAAATATATAATATATTAAATATAAATAATAATAATAATAAATTAAATTATAATTATATTAGCCGTATAGAGTGAATTGGGCAGTGAAAATAATAGTGAATTTACCGGATAGCACATGAA
>JABUQX010073581.1:0-42182 GCA_015478945.1 Trachelipus rathkii
CAAAGGGATGATCAAACTCCTCAACTATTAAAACCATACAAAATCCTATTTTTAAATAAAAAATACCCTAAGGGTAACCAAAACCTTAATCTCTTTTTTCATCTTACCCCAAAATCACATTATAATGATATACAGGGGTAACACTACCAAACAAATCCATTTACCTACTACCAAATCCTGTGCATACCATATATAAGAATTATATATCCCACCTCCCTCCAACATATGTTATATATTATAACCTACTTAATATCAAACCTCAATTCCCTCCACACCTTGACCACTTCCGCAATACATTTCCATTCTCTACTAGGCTACATTCCAAGCCTATGTCAGACTTTATCCATTTTTATACTCTAATTAATATATTTCACTAGCCCATAAATTAATAATTTCCTCACATATTATAAGAATATTCAACACTCATAACTACTATACTATAATAATCATTCCCTATAACACTTATCATTTCCTCATAATGCTCTATATCTCATCACTGGCCATATTCTTCCTACCCTAACTAATATCCATACTTATACGCCTATCCCTACCTTCATTTTATCATAAAATAATAATAATACAATACCATACTAAAATAACTCCTCACCTCCATCTCTTCCTCAACACTACTACTAGATGCAGCCCTACTCTACTATCTCAAGTCCTCAATACCATCTCCCCTCACTATGCTCATAAATACACGCGCTCGGCTGATTCACATATCCCAGAGATACCTCTCTTGCTTATTCACTTCTTCCTATTATTGTTATATGTTGTACTTATAACCTCTTTGCCAGCAATACAGATCTTAATACCCAACGCCAAAGGTTAACTATATAGTAATTTATTCACACTAAATATCGTGTGTATCGATATATAATATGTTATATCATACTATTTTCTTTACCCCACTTATCACTATTTCCTCTTTTGCTCTTTATATCTACTTACATTAAATAAATTCGCTATACTCTTCGAAGTTAATAGGGTCATAGAGTCTACACCCTGACCTTTCTCCCTATATGCTTATATCCACTCTCTATTTATCCTCTTTTTCTATTAGGCGGGCGAGAGCGTAGTGCGTGATTTGCCGATGTCACGTAAGCCACTAGTATAACCTCGCGTCAGACAAACGCAAAAGGTGTTTAATAGATAACTATTAATGTTCTCCTATTCGTCGTTTTTTTTTAGACTCTCCTAATCACTACTTCCACATACCTCACTTTTTTTTTTTTTTTTTTTTTTTTTTTTTTTTTTTTTTTTTTTTTTTTTTTTTTTTTTACATTTTTCTAAAATTCTACCAGGATTTAAAGTATGTATTCTTTTGTAAGGCTATTGTAGCTGTTTTTAGATATGGATTGTTCCATCCACTCTACTAGTATCCCTTTGCTAGTCGTCGCTCTGCGAGCACCACAACCTTATAGTTTTACTCCACATATCCTACTTTACTAGCCTCTTTCACATACTGCCACCATCTCTAAATCTCTTCTCAACTTCTACCCCTATACCGTTAGATCATATATCAGTTACTATATATATATATAGCTCACCTTACCCCAATTCGCCTGTACCTTAAATATAATCATCATCAGTTTTACTTCACTCACACTTTTGTCCTCCATACCTCTCCATAAACTCCTCTTTAACATGCTATTACTATCCGTTTAAACTACCATAATGATTTATTTTCACAATACCTATTATGACACTTCTATCAGCCTGCCTCATACATCATTTTATTCATACTATATCACTCTTTCCCTATCACCATCCTTGTCTCTGTACATCATGCCCTCTCCATCACGACACTGCTCTTAATCCTACAGAGCAGAATTTACTTAGTCAGCACTATGTCTAGAATAATGAGTGACTTATAACCGTAAATACTCTCAACCTACCGATCTCTTCTCCATGGACGGACTCGGCGCGCTCCGTGATAACGTAACCATTGGAGCACTACTTGAGAGATGGGGAACTACCTCTATTATTTGCCACCGATGCTTTACATCTAATCAGGTATCATCATTAAAATTTAATATATGATAATCGGTATATATACACATATACTCATATCATATATATATATACCGTATTATCTAATCTACGCTATTTCCGATGATAATATACTTATTAGAGTTATCTATACTTATCATATTTTAATTTTAAACCCCACAAAGTGTATCTATACTTTCAATCTATTTCTATTTATTATCTATTATGGGTTAAATGATGTACTTATATTATTATGATAATATAATATATCCTATATAAGTTAACAACTCTATCTAAGTGGATCCCATCCGCTCCTCCGATTCAAGCAATACGCACACTTGCCATCGTTCTCCAAATAACAACAATAATAACATGCGAAATTGTTAATAGAATCAATTGAATGTTTCTCAATTTTTAACATTCCCCTACCGAGAACAATTTAATAATCAGAATTAAAAAAAAAAAAAAAATAACCTCGCTCTCCTTTTGACCCATACAAGTCTATAAAATCTCGATAATTTAAACTGCAATTAGTAGGAACAAAAATAGTGTTAATAGATTAATGATAATTTTTTGAAGAAGAATAAAGAAGTTGAGCTATACATCTTATACCCGAAGTGATAACGTATCCGATGCCCTATAAAATGTACGATTATTTTTTTATAATTAAAGTAATTCCCCCATTGAGAGGTAAATATTAATATAAAGAATAGGACCATTAGAAGTTCGGATAGGTATTCTTTGAGGAGCTCATAATAGTTACGTAAGCGGGATGAATCAGGTAGAGCGTAGGGACTGTATATCGTTACCCCCTTAACATGTCCTCTTACTATAGTTACCTAGTCGGTATGCTCGACACTATTGAATAAGAAAGGTAAGTGTATAGAAACGGATAAAAATGTTGTTAAATGTTTCATTCTTCGAGGAGTCAATAGTAGATTATAATAATTTTGGCAATCAGTCGTTGCTCTAACGTTGCGAGTTAGGTCTTTGGCTATGGTAGGATGGAATGGGTAATGACGGTGAGAGAGTGATTGTAGAAGCGGTACGTTCAGCTTGTTAGGCTTCGAGAGTTAGGATCCTCAAGAGTAAGAGGTATAATAGATTACCTAAATATTTAATCTACAAAATTGGTTTAATTATTACCGCCTTTATTTACAATATAATATATAAATGAAAAATAACTGGTATAACATAAAAATATAAATAGTATGAAATTCGGTCCAATGAGTATATTCATCCCGAGTGGTATAATATACACCTAAGCCACTTGAGACTTATAAGAAAGGATTATTAAAAACTGTATATTTATATTTACCTCAGTAGCTGTTATAAGTATGAGTTCATTTTTATAGTAACATGCCATGAGTATGCCTTATATCCTGAGGCTAAGGCCTGGCCATATATAAACCTATATTAATAATTATAATATATATATTAATATTATATATATAAGTAGATATAATATATATATATAGTATATTCTTAGTATTATTAATTATATATAATATATAAATATTATAGTATATATATATTATTATACTCTAATGATATATATATATAGTTACTATATTAATATATATAATATATTTAATTAATTATATATAAGAACAGTAATATATTATTAATAACATATATTATTAATATATCATATATATATATATAGTATATTTATATAATATTACGTATATACTGTAATAACAATCATATATTATAAATAATTTTATTTTTATTTATGTGTAAGATGTGTTAGGTTTGAAATTTTTTCGAACTTTTTTTTTAATTTAGATTATCGATTGAGCATGTCCAGTATTATTTGTAATGCTTATAATTATATAAAATAAAGGACATTCAAAATATATAGTAGCAAATTGCATAATATCGGCAAATTAATCAATAAATCACGTAATATATTAAAAATTAATACTTATTTTCTAAAATAATACTTAATATCTGATAGGACATTTAACCTTCTCATATTAACACGTAATTACACGGCATATGTAGGGGGCTCGAGAGCCGACGGAGGAAAGCAGAGGGGTGGCGAACGTTTTCCACATATTACCGTAGGGGAGAGCTGAGGAACCCCTCCGATCGACATCACCCAAATGAGAACAAGATGTATTGCGCGGTTCAGGCAATCGTTTCCACTCCTCTCCGTGTAGATTAAGGGGTGAGTGTGGAGAGTATAGTTAGATGCCTAATGTGCTCGCCAATAAAAATTATAAGACTTTTTTTCTCGTGTATAATACCTCGGAGAGGAGTCCGAGCAAATCCGCATGATTCCGTGAATCTTCCTCGACATGTGCTAGATACCGCACACTTTAGGCCGGTAATAATACAAATATAGATATTAAGATACATGTTTTTACAAAGTATAATAAAGAAGTGTACATCACACAGAAGTAATGACTCTTTAATGTTAACAAAGATAATATTAATCGAGTATTAAAAAAAGTGTCTATATAGAACATATACTGCTTTAATAAATTTATAAGTGAGGATATATTATAGTAGATCATCTTACCTCCTACATAGGTAGTAATCTTCCTAATGCCCTCATTCCATGCTATTAATATAGTAATTACTGACGCTTATCATATAATATATATTCACTAATTCACAAACGCCGCTTACGGTTAGTATAGTTACGTACATACTATCTAAGTAGTATCATAATCTCTTCAATTAGGGCTTCATATAGTAATTACGTATGATAGTATCTTACTAGTACTGATATATTACTTAACGTTCGTATGTTATTAAGTTCTAACTCACATGAGTCTACTTACTTCAGTATAATCGGTCATGTCTCTGCTTATATATCTTATGATCTATATCTACTCTCACATCCGTAATCTTCAGCTTCTCTTCCGCTCTCTCATCTAACCGTGGAATATATACTGGTTATCTGTTTATTTCTATGATTCTGTGATGTTAGTCTAAGAGTTAAGAATGAGTAGGAGCTCTCTTAACTAGCTACAATCATCTACTCGTTAACTGCGGCATCTAGTCAGATAGTCTATCTAGTAGTAATAACATTACTATTATTATTACTTCCGGCATCCAATATATATGCTCTACTAATATTATATCTCTAGTTATAGTAATAATACGTAGTCAAAACTTACACGCTATTAGATTAACTATAATTCCGCTATGACACTGAGAAAGTCTATTTCCCAGTCCGGTGTCCAAGTAAGGATTGCCGATATCTGTCGTACACACTTACTACCTTACGATTAACTATCTCACTTAACTAATTAAGTAGTTTTTTCTTTTTTGTTTCTTGGGGCGGGGGCGGGGGTAACTTACGAGTTATTCCAGATATCAATTACGGTCTAATCCTGAATATAGGACTCATTTCTGCCCTCATCATTCAATCGCTCTCATTAACTGATAAAGCTTAATCAAAACCGAAATATAGTATTTTCTTATTCATTTTCTTTTTTGTTCTTTAGGGATTTATTATTTTTTTTTAATTTTTTGTTATTTACTATATTATACATTGCACCAGATATTATGCTTCTTCAGATTCAATCGGTATATTTCGAGGCTCGCTGATGAATATAGAATGCTAAAAATATGTTATGAACCCTTTATCCCTGCGTTAGCTTTAGTTTCCTCTCTCATCTATACGATTATCTGACGATCCGTTTGCCTCCCTCTCGATTCTCTCCTCATAAGCAGGTGCCTTCTCGACTCAGATTATATATCTCTCTGCTATCCTATTTATCACTAATCTATGGTATTCTCATGCAGTATTTATCCTGTGTGAACATATCAGAGTGTCAATTACCCTAAGTCGCTATAGTAACTTGCTCTCCTCCGACTAAGATATAGAGTGCTAGGTAGAGTAAGTAATTGTATTAAATAGCTTCATACTTACAATATATCTTATATAATATAATATATAAATATAGATATATATTAATAATAGTAATAATATATATAAATATAAATATTTATTTAAGTATTAATATTATATAAATATATTAAATATAATATGATATATATAAGTTATTTATGATATATAGTATATGATATTAGATCGGTGATCAGTATATAGTTGTATACGTTATAATAATTTTTAATACTATCCATAGTGTATTATAATTGTTCACTCTCTAGTTTCATATTTATTCCTCTGGTCGGGTTTGTCTCATGCAAAAAGAGGATACAAAACATTTAACTAACATATACCTTGTCAATCACGTAATTTAGGGGTCTTAACTATCACAGTAGATGCTATATTCAGTATAAACCGTAGTAGCTTTTTACTTTAAGTGTTTACTAATAATTAATATCTCACATAAAATGTATAAATAAGAGGTTCATATGAGTACTATAATGTTAACACAATAATGTAATGGAATATCCCCTCTTAAAAATATTTGAAAACCTTAAGGTTTTGTTAATATTTAGATAAGCAAAAACCTTCATTTAAAGTTGGTAATGAATAATTTAAAGATAAAAAGCACAAATTGTATAAACATAAAGGTAACTATAAATTATATAGTAGTAAATTATATAATTATTGTATATCCTAATATTTTATCGTAAAAATGTATGCTGATATTATATTAATTTTGTGTGTTTTTTTTTCAAAAGCTTTATATTATAAGTTGGGGCTTTGATTTTAAGTATGCGGTATACATTCAAAAGATCAAATATAATGACCGCTATAATATATAAATATATAATTGGATTTTATGTGTGAACAATAGACTAACATCACCGAAAGCAGAGCTATAATTGTATATTGATTGATATGGAATTTAAAGTAGCAGAGACATAAATAAATATTTACTATTAATATCGCATTAAGTTTTATGCGACTAACATTAAAATAGTCACATAGTGAGAATTTAGATATACATAACAAAAAAAAGAAAATTTTTTAGTATACTGAGGTGTGTTTTAGAAAAATATATAAAATTTCGCAGTATACAACAATTTTCGTGATTGTACAAATTATATGATAATCTCGATTTGAGATAGATATGTTTTCGCGAGAGAGATAGAGTACCACACAAGTAGATGCCTCTACAATATACTCCTACGAGTTGATAAACGTCAAATGTGATCACAAAGGGGTACGGAGACTCCTTATTTGTAAATTAACACAGATATCATCTGGGGATCAGTAGTCGCACCAGACAGTATGGACATCTAATGATGATCGTGAGTTTCTGAGGCCTATATTCCGGGCGGATTAGACGGGGGGGACTTAATATATTAACGTTACCCCCTTATCACTGTCCCTACTCCTTATAGGGTGAGAGTGATAACTCACATTATAGTATAATACCTTAAAATAGGAAAATATAAAAATATATACATTTTATACATATATATTCTCAGTTACTCACCGGGAGTCACTTAGAAGTATTAATATACAATAAATCCAATGCTAATATATTATTGGCAACTCTTAGTTGCTTATACTCCTGATCTACAATATACTTAGTAAGACATGGTATAAGCAGATTAGAGTGAGAGCGTCTACCGTTCCAGTAGCCAAAGATGTAATAAGAGTTTTCTCAATTATACCAAAAAGGAGTTTTGTAAATTAATAAATATTCTAGAAATCTAATAAATTAACAAAATCTCTATTATTAGATTACAATAGGAGTAATGATTGAAAATGTCTGTCAGAACATCCATATCATCGCCAGAAACATTTTGTGATTTTCCATCAGATTAGTTATGTATATATTAATGTTGTTTTTAAGTTTACTATGGACATGGTATATATAAGCTACATCGAGAGTGGAGGTGTTGTGCTTAACTAAATATTATAGGTATATATTACCTTACCTATACTTAGCTATACCTATATTTAAACAGTTCCATTATGAGTATAAACGGCGGTATTAGAAAGTTTTATTTAGCTGAATCATCGATTAAATTACACAATGGCTTTAACCATCAACTAGATTATAAATAAATACTTTATATAATATAATAATTATAATATAGTAGACTATATATATATTAATCAATATAAGATATTAGAATATATATAATTATATATAATATATATATATATATATTAATAATTAATAGTATATTAATATATATATATATGACAGTCTATAGTAAATAATAATTATTTTTATTTTATTTATGTGTAAGTGTGTGCATGTCTATATACGATTAAATTAATTTTTATCTATATATTTTAAATACGGCACACTAGGGCATATCGCGAGAGGCACCTTGCATCCCGGCAGTACAGATAACAAATTGCCTTGTGAAGGTGAGAAACACACATTGTAGCACCACTAAATCCCTAGATGGCAAATTTACTCACTAAGGAGGTTAATGATATATATTATAATTATTACTTATTCTAATGAAAATTGGTTCATATAGATATTATCTGAATAGTATTATACTAATGTTGTATATACTCAACGGAGACTTATTTTATACATCCTGATATTTTTGTAGTATTTAGTATATTTACTATAGTGTAAGATCGTCGTCAGCATATAGCCATATAATTATATAATCAGTATATAATCAGTCATTATTTTTTTAATATATACGAATTAGTCTAATGCATTCGATATACACTGTCGAATCTGTGATATACAAAAAGTCATATCATTATATATAAAAAATGTAAAATTGGTAGTGGTGCAACTATTTTCCTGTTAAGATAATATTATAATAAAAAAGTAGTATCGTTAGTGTATAAATGTAATTTATGAGCTATTAGTTAAGTATTTATGGTATTTGGAGGTATCCTCTATCTCTCCACTTCATATATCTTCATTCTCTCCTTCTGCTACTATTACCTCTATTACGTACTTCATATCTCTCTCTTCACTATCTAATTCATCGTATCTCTCATTTCGAACTATATTACTTTCTATATCTATCTCATCTATCTCTATCTATCCATTGCGGTGATTCTAGATTTTTATAACCTCTCGGGCCTCTTCCTTCTTCTCCTCTCTCCTCTCTATTATATATATATATCTATATCTTCATATATAATCATTATCTCGTCGATGTTTACATCTCAACTATTTAGTACTATCTATTTCATATATACCAATATATTTATTTCTCATGGTTTATTTTTATTTTTCATTTGTTTCTTTATTATACGACCAGTGAATAGAAAGAGAAGGAAACTCCCAGAGTCATAAGGTATATTATATTCTCTCTGTCTACAGGTATTATTAATATAATCCTTAAATATCATCTACATGATTACTCTGTCATACCTAGTAATTCTATATCTGACTTGTTTATTCACGTGGTTATCTGGTTCTGGATGTTTTTCTTTTAAATTGCTAATATCTATTGTCTAAGCTTTTCCAGAGTTTTATTGAATTGCTCATTTCAAATTTCAAATTTTCAATTTATTTGCGGTATCTCCAACTGAACTACAATTAAGAAATATTCTAACATCTCTGGTTTGTTTTTTTTTTTTTAATATAAATCCTCATAATCATTTATTAAAATTAGGTTTAAAAATAAAAAAACAACAACCTGTAAAAAATTTTAAATTCCGGTACTGTCTATAAGCGAAAATAGCACTATTCAATGCAATGATTCTTACACATTTTTTTGTTTATAATTTAAATTAATTCTTTAATTTTAATTATGTATGATTTTATTAGAAAAGTATGCATTTGCCTAAATATCAAGAGAGTTTTAATCATAACTCTAAATAAATTTCGAAAAAAAGAACACATAAATCCTTGGAAGAAAATCCACGTTCTCTATTTATAATGTAATTCGGCTTCGCTACTGAAGCCCCGAGCAAGCCGGAGTTTTTCAGGCAGAGTCGCTTCTGAATAATATTATCATATACTTATTATACTCACATAATCCTAACCATATACCTATATTAATATATATTAATATATCTAATACTATAATATATACAAATGTTTCTATATATCGTTATATATATAGTACGTTGAGATTCGTCGATGAATCATTCATCTCATATATATATACTATATATATATCTCTATTCTTAACTCTATCCTAATCTATCTCTCCCCCTTCTACATAAACAATCTGTGCGCTCAATTGTATCTCATGCCCTCGACAATCACGTACAAGTAGCCCCGTTTTTAAATTCTGTGGCTCTCGTCTCTTCGCCCTTCTCTCACTATATATTTTAATATTATTTTTTGTCCTAAGCTATTAAAATTATACTTTGCTTTTTACCATGTAATTAAATGAGAGTGAAAGAATGTAACGGGTATTTTATTATATTAATAAATATATAGCCAATTAGTGATTTTTCTTTAATTAAAAAATATAAAATTGTATAGCCAGAAACTTTTTTATTTAAGTAAAGAACTTTCTTGATCCATGAGTTGCCTTATTGAAGCCTCCTCTATATTGTTATTAATACAGATAATTCGTGAGCCTGATTATATTACTACTCTTATAGATTCATCATATATAATGTTGTGATGCAAGATGTTTTACTGTCTGAGTAGTAGAGTAGTTTATAATGCCTTTACACTGTACCCTTATACAAATTCTATCCTTCCTTACTTTCACTCTAAATTAATTATGTAAATACAATTACTAATATATATAAAATAATAACATACAAAGCAGCGCAACAAAGCAAAAACAGACAATAATTATTAAAATAATTAATAATTATAATAATAAATAATATATAATAATAAATAATATATATATAAATATAATTAAGTAAATATATAATACGTAAAATATATAATAATTAATATAAATAATTATAATATATAAATAAATAAATATTTAAATAAATAATAATAATACAAGAATTAAGATATATATAATAATAATCATAATACTTATTAATTACAAGATCTTTGCATATTATATTATCAGAACTGTTTTTATGTATTGATTATACATTAAATAAGAATTCAGAATTTATACTATATATTATATATATATTATTATATATTATATATATATATATAATATTATAGTTATATACTATATATATTATATCTATTATATATATAATAATATATTATATTATATATATTACGTACTAAAATAAATAAAACAATTATAATATATATATATAGTATTTATTATATAAATATATAATAATATAAATATATATATAACATTATAACTTAAATATATATTATTATATAATATATATAATATAACTCTATATAAATTTAACTATACTCTTTATTGGTTATTATTATTATTTAAGCTGAATATAAATTAATAACAATCATTTGATTATATCTATATCATATTTTTAAAGTGTTTCTATATATAATTAGCCCAAATTTTTAAATTATAAGGTCATTCTATATATAATGTTACAAAAATTATAATTATTATTTAGCAATATATATATATACCTCATATTAAAAGAAAATAAACGAAAGCTACACTATTCTATTATATTAATTAATTATTAATATGAATAAATATACTAATCCGTAAATATACTTTTTTGGTTATAAATGAAAGGATATAAAATAAAGAAGCAATAATATAAGTCATAACAAAGGTACTATAGGAAAATTGTATTCCCTGAATAAGTTTATTCGTTAATATATATGCCTTAATAATTATTTAGATAATATTATAACCTTTATAACTCGACCAATTGAAAATTATACAAATTGATAATTATCAATTGACACCAGAATATAAATATATATTTCTCTTATATAATTTAATAAATAAATATATACTAATATAGCAGATTATATATAATATAATATATAGTAATATAATAATGCATAAATAAGTATAGAGGCGTCTAAATCCATATTAAAATAATATAATTGGATAATATACTTTAGTGCTTATTTTTAATGAGAGTGGGTTGACCATCCCCAAGGAAGCGAATCAAAATATTATAGTATCTCGGAGAGTGTATATATCTTTAAAAGCTACCCAAATTTTAGGAGTAATAGATTTAAATTTATTGGGTAACCTAACCGTAATACCACGCTAACCTACCCTAACCCCAACCTAAACTAACCTAGCACACAATATTCAGTTCTGCAACTAAAGCATCCTTCTTGAATTATTAACTTACCTTCTAATCCATTATATAACTCTGTAATAATCTATTAACACTGGAGTCTATATTCTCAACTTTATTTAATATGGTAATTTCCTAAAAATATTTTGATTTAATAAATATATATATATAAAATTATATCAGATACTTTATAATTATATATAATTATTTAATATATATTATATCTTTTATATATTTGATACAAGTTTTTACATATTGTATACACATATACTACTATAATTAACTCCTAGCATTTTAATTTAATGAAGGGTGGACTTATAATATAGCAGCCTTACATGATAGCCTCCAATTAATGGACGAAGCTCGATATTCCGCTAATATAAGGGCGTGCCTTATTCTGCACAGGAAACTGTAATAATTTCATTTTCCCAAGAATTTTTAAAGGATTTATATTTAAATGGAATCCAAAAGTTAAATATTTATCGTTTTTTTGTTAGTTTGAAGTTTTGCTCATAAGATATTTAGTTAATGAAAGTATTTTTAAAACTGCATTCTTTAGGGTTAAAATCATTCTAGGTTTTTATATAAAAAAAAATTTGGTTAGATTTAGAAGTTTATGTTCTTTATATTATTATATTATCTATTTTATTATTATTAATTATTATTTATTATTAATTAAATTTATTATTTAATTATTTATTAATTATTATTATTTATATATTTAATTATTATATTTAATTATTATTATTTATTATTAATTATTTATATTATATATTATTATTATTTTTAATTATTTTTTATTATTATTAATATTAAATTATTATTTTATATTTATTAATTATTAAGTAATAGCCTATTTTGCTAAGACGCCTATAATATGTATATCGAAGATATGTTTGATTCAGCTATTTATGAATCAATGACTCTAATTAATATAATTGGGTCTTATTTCACATAATCTATCGATAAGTTATCCATAATATATCAATATATGAGTTACCAAATTCAAAAACAAATTATCTTTCAAGTCATAATTCATTTAACTCTCATTATATCAACTAGCAGAAGTAATCTTTGCACGATGTTATTATAAGGGGCCAAGTTTGAATTGATCAATTTAGGAGGGTACTTCTGAAATCTTTTCATAGTATAAAGCTTTCAAGTTATTTTAAAAACTCTCTTTTCAGATAACTACGAGCTAAATAACTTTAAAAAAAAGTTACATATGTGTTGAAATCACCTTAGGAGATAAGTAAATTTATATATGTGGCTGTCGGTCCGGATTTTCTAAGATATAGCTTGAAATTTAAAGATATATAAAAGTGGAGGAATTCTATGTTTAGAATGAGTTTATATTTATTTAAAGTATTTTTGTTTTCTTTTTTTCTATTTTTCTTAAACATTAACTATAATATTTAGATCAGGTGTGATTTTTTCATAATCAAAGTAATAGATGATTAGTATCAATGGCAGTATGTAAAAATGAGGGGAAGGAATTTAAACCTAATTAAAAAGTTGGTTCGGTGTGAGGTATATTAATAAAACTATAAATATAGGGTGTAATTGGTAGTAAATTATCAAATGGAATTCAACTTAGAGGACATTTATATAAAAGTCTTTTTTTTATAATATTAGGAGAGTCCGTTATTGATGATCATGTTTGTTCTGTTTCCTGAAAGCATTGCCTATGGTGAGTAAAGGAAAACTTACATTATATATATCTGTCGGAAATCCAAAGAGAAGAAATACAACAAAATAGAACAAACAGCTATTGGAAATATTTAAGTTATATGAACAGAGTAAACTTTGTTAGTCTGATCCTGTTTTAATGTAGCCAACGCTGTACTTAACTGATAGCCCTGGGAAAAATTGCTCAAATTTTATGAAAAAGAAATACAAACTGTTAACAAAGCGTTCAACTTTGAAACAAAATTTGAAACGGTATTTTTTAGGCTGCAATTGTTGGAAGGTAACAGAACATTATGCTTTCAAGAAAGGAGAAGGTAAACTTGTCACGATAGAATGAAGAAAGTAAAAGAGGTAATGGAGAGGGGTAGCATAATGTTAGAAAAAGCTCAAGTGCAATCTGAAACTAATGGACCTTCATGTAAGGTTCAATTTTATTTTTATGCTTACAATAGCATTTGGGTAATCTGAAAATTATAACAAATGTTCGTAAACCCAATTTACGCTCTATCTCTCTCATGGAGAGAAAGTGATTCTTGAGTCAATGGAAAATAGTCCGATGTTCGAACAAACTTCAGAAGGTGCAAATTCTCCAATAAGATTATAAAATGAGACTAGAAATTTATTTGAGACTAAAAAAATTACCTAAGCAAGCTCTGGCAAAATGTCAATAAGTGAAAGAGGGATATACAAGTTCATAGCTATAACTCTAGAGAACGCGTTGATATATAGAGCAGTTATACATTTAAAACCCTGCTGATTACGTATATAAATAGAAGCCGTGATCAATATATAATATATAAGATATATTGTAAAAAATACCTACTACCTAAATATGATTATTTATTACATATACCATGCTTAAGTGAGATACGATTCATGAGGTAACCTTAATGTAAGATGAAAGCGGTCATATTTATAGTGTTTGACCATCATTATTATTATACGCTAACGTATATAACGAGACAAAAGATGAACACTAGAGAATTAAACTTATACTAACTGTAGTCCATAGAAAAGAGCATTACTTACGGTTCCTTCCACTAGCTTTACATAGCACCTCGAACTAGTAAGGCCAACAGAGTACTAAAGCTGACTCGCGACACGAGGCAATGGGTGACCTAAATAATACCCCGAGCCCCGGGGGAACATAATAAGAAGGGAACGGACAGAGAGGGTGTATATCCAATATTTAAATGTAATAAGGCCCGTAGGGTATATAAATGGGGGGAATACGAGTGGGGCGCAAATCAAATGTTTATAAAATAAAAACCTTTAGCATCCAGATAATGGTTGTAAATCTTGGTAAAGGTTACTGATACTATATACTTTAATAATGTATTTTTTTATCCACCATGCAAGGATATACGATTTCCCATGGAGACTACTTATGACATAGTGAAAGCGTTTATAGCTATAATTTATAATATTTGAATAGTTATTGGATATATATAACTCCACTACTATAACTAAACGTGAGGGGCTAAACGAAACGAAGACAAAAAAGAGAAACCGGAAATACCTTAATTCTACTTTAGTAACTCTAAATAAGAGAGCATTACTAAAATATAATTTATATATATTAAAATCGGTTCTTACCCACTAAGAACTCCGAGAGATAAACTAGTAACACCACAACAAGGTAATCTACTCAAATATATTACTATATTATAATTTAGCGCAATGGTGAATATTAAATACACCTAATAATATAAACCCGGGGGTTAATATATGTAAATAATATATATATATATATAATGAAATATTATGCTAATAATAATATATAATTCTTTACCCTACATTGGCCTCTTCATTTATGTATAATTGTAATATATACATAATACCTAGTTATAACCTATGTTAATTAATTCATATCTCTCTATGCTGGATACAGGTTAATCCTTTCCCCTTTCCTTATATTACTGTCCACACACCCAACTTATATATTATATATATATACGCTAATACCCCTATATAAATAGGTCAGAGAGAATCCCAGAGAGAGAGAATAATTTTTAATCTCTTACTCATGAGTGTCCAAGAGAACGAGCATCTACTTTCATCTCATACGACGTTTCTCTTCTATTATATAATACCCCGCTTACTAGCTACTTACGTAGAGTTACCGTGAGGCCAAATCATAGTTACCCCGAATATAGAATAAGTATATATATAGCGCTATATGGTTAATATTAATTATAACTATAATATATAATATACTATGAGGAGGTATATTATGTGTATATAATAATAGTATTGACATAAATATATTTTTTAAAATACTACTTATATATAAGTATAATCATATATGTAAAAATAGGCTATATACCTATATTATATACGTATATACATATACACTGTGTTATTAATGTCAAAAAGGTTTTCTTTAATTCAAACATTATATTCTTTGATTAACTAAAGTATTTCAAGTTTCTATTGTGAAGTATTCAGAATTTAAAATTTTCAACCTATTAACACCAAAATGTGATAATATAATGATTGCTTAGTAGAATGTAATGTTTTTTTTTTTTAACATATTACATAGACCCTGTAAGGCTAGGTATATGAGGGTTCTGATAGAGCATAAAAAGATGATCTTAGACACACTACTGGTACTAAGCGAGCAGAAGAATCTCTCTAAATTCGGAGGAATATAGACTTGTACTTCTTACGCTCATGTCAGCCACTGGATCTTAATAAAACATCGGTTCCTCTTCGCAAAATGCGCACCATGCCTCCGGCATTCGACACCACTTTTTGTTTATCATTTTTAATACATAATCTTTTATTTATTATGTAAATATATTTCTTTCATATATGTTCAATCTTATTTTTTGCTGACGATAAGGAATAGCAAGGGTATTCTGATGCTCGAGACTCGACAACGAGCGCATGTGAAAATGAAAATATAATTGACAGAAAAATCGAATATCGTCTTCTATAAAATAGATCCGGAGGGTTATCATTTTGCTCAGTGAAGGCTAATGACCACTGACCAATAATTTTACCCTTCTGGCAAATCTATTAGAGAATATTGTGTACTTTTCTGATTAGTATAATATACCTATATAGATATATAGTATATACCTACCCTAATAATTAGATTAAATTTATTTCACGAACCTAATTAGACTAAGGTACTAAAAAAATACTGATATTCCGCTTTGGAACAAAATTATGTCAAAATGCGCACGTAAATTAATACGTATAGCATAGTGTTTGCTCCACTACGTGACTACTGACAGAGACGATAGGATACTCGAAGATTACTTCTAATAAATTACTGTACAAATAGAGAGCTTACTATATACTTATAGTGCTATACAATTACTTTTGTTATCTACTGCATCGAGATAGTGAGTGTGGTCATTGACACCACATATGACCACGGCCATCCATTACTGACTAAAATGGATGCCCGGATATAACGTATCTTATATAAGTGCAATAGATAATAATTAGGTGAAATACCTTCATTAAGGGTAGATATTATTATAATACAAGAATTATAAAATAAAATTCTGATTGTAACCATTAAGAGTGACAACTAGTAAAATGTAAGAAATAAGAATACAGAAATATGATATCCTACTAGATCAAATGTGTCGCGCCCTGATTTATTGGCTATTTATAGTTCTCATATCCTAATATATATTTATTGCCGTCTGGGGCATCCACGCTTTAAAATTATTTCTTTTACATGTAAAAGGGTGAACAGAAGTAAGGATATTTTTTATATATAAACACTTCGCGATTAAGTGGATTTTCTTCTTTAGGTAGTTCTTATGGCCTGACAATATTGAAATATGAAATCAGAAGGAATTGCCAGGCATCAACTGAAAAGACCTTCTTGAATCCCCATGCGGTTGCTTGAAGGCTCTCCTTTCGAAGTTAGTAGCTGAGCAGGGAGGAGCAACTGTTAACGCTGTGATGCCCTCTTCTGGAGTGAAAATTTTATACCCTTTACCGTCAAGGGATTTTCTCCAAAATACCTCCCGTGTTGATTGCTATGTCAGAGTTTTCTAGCCTGTTATAGTGGTAGTTCTACATCCTGCCAGCTCCATTCCTTCCTCTTTCCTTTCGCCTTAATGGCTCTAGTAGCATTAGAGTATCTTACCACTTGATTGACGTGAACATCCATTAAGGGGGTATTCTTCACAATATAATTCTTGATTGCAATAAAGCGAGTCTAAGAGGACGTCTAGCAACAGCATACTATCTTAGAATCTATAACCCAATAATAATATCCATAATAATAATTATTAAGTCCACCTAAGTGTTAAATCAGTAATTAATTATTAAAAAATAATGTAATAATAGATACAGACTTGAGGAGTTACCATATTGTATTTGGCCTCGAATTTACCGCATATGCGAATTAAATGACAGGAGAAGGAACATTAATCAGTAAGTACAATTAACTCCATATTCCACATGGACACCAGTTAGAATAATTAATAGTATTACTTACTCAGAAGTAATTATATTTCAATTTTTAAGATTCCTAATCACATACGATCGTAATAGCGCTAGATTGGATACTACCATGAATAAATATCTGTCACGACATCTATACAAGATCTTCCCTAGGTCACCAGGATATCGTTAATCATTAGATCAATGGTGTACTTATGGGTTTTTTTATTATTGATAACATTAATAATTAAGATTTCACCATTAAACAAATTTTTTAAATATATACTTTGATGAAGGTTATAATTTTTAGTCATTATATCTTTACTATAACATATTTAACCTATACCCTACGGTTTTATATAATGGATATTTTAATACTATAATATTAATTATCCATATATACATATATTATATTATATATATATAGCGCGGTATCATATAATATATATAATATATATACATATATAAACTATATAACCTTGTTTGGCCCCTTACGTTCACGATGCTGTGACATGAGTAAGCTATGAGGGAGGTAATACCGTAAGTATTAATACTCTTTCATTTCGGACAGATAGTATTCTTCCAAGGTTTCTTCATTTAATTGTCACTCGTCGTCGCGTAAGTTAGGTCAAATAAACACATGGTCTACATATAGTCATTCTCTATATACTTAGCTTATATTATAAGATATATATTATATATAGTACACAGCGATACGTAATCTACTTAATATGAGCATGTAGTAATCATTAGGGGGTATTTATACATATTTCATTTTATATTGATTGCAGGTTTAAAAATATATTTAGCATATTAATAATCTTAATAATTATTTATAATAGTTTTATATATATTTATATTATTAGTATATATTTATATTATTATCTTAATAACTATAAAATATTATATAATATATATATATATATATATATACTTATTAATGCTCATATATAATTATATATATCCTCATTTATTTATTATATCTTATATATATTCATTATATTATTACTATATTTCTTATTACAATAATACTTACTTATATAATACTATATTATTAATATTACAAATAATTACTTATTCATTTATTACCTCACTAGGGTAGCTTAGTATAATTATTACTACTATATTACCGTATCACTTTTAGCATACATTATACTTAGATTCAAGTGACATTTCCTAATTAATATAGACGTATACTAGAACATAAACTCTTAGGATTTTATATCATATAATTCAGAGGGTGACAGGTATTGACGTCTGCAAAGGGCAGAAAGCATCCCTTCTTTCAGGTAATACATAATATATATATAGCATGTTACACTTTTTAAACAAAAGTGTGGCCACAAAAAAGGACTTGGACAGGTTCAGTAATTGACTGGCTGTACGCTATCATTGTGTACTTCTCGTCCATGTGTGTACACTTGCGTGTACACTCACTTAATATAATAGTATACATTAATGTTAATAATGTATTAATCTAAAATAATTTATCTTCTATATGCCCACTTCCTTATTTTATTTTTATGGGTATATGCTATTCTACAGATATTTGAGGATGAAGTTTGTTTTTACACAGGAGCGAATAAAGTTTAGTCTCTTGGATTTATGCAATTCTATTCGAGAATGAAAGCTCCAATTACGAGGCATTTCCTACACAGGCGATGTCTTATTTAGTTTAAGTATTTACTATACTTTTTTGTGTCGGGTCACTTATCACATGATTGTGTGGTACACGCTGATACAGCTAGGTTCTGAGATGAGAGAACCAATTTTCAAAATCTATTTGATTTTCTAATTGTACCTATCTAGGAAACAGTGGCCAAATAGCACATCGAAATTACAGGGAAACTTTTTTTGGATAATCTAATTTTATTAATATTTTAAGAAAATTTTTTTCGTGTATATTAAGAAACCCTTGGGGAGCCCTGGTATTACATAAATATGACACGGCGAAGGAACTCTTCATGAAGCTCGACAAACTATTTAACAATAGTTTTGTGAGAATCCCCCTCACTCAACTATGAATCACAAAGAGGTCAGTAGTAACTCCATCAACGCGCCTTTGAGATAAATTACTTTTATAGAGAAGTGAACGTGTCACATTAGAAGGGGGTATTTAAAATCTATACAAGTCTTCGCTCTAAATAAGATAGTAAAAAACTTTTAAGCGAATTTAATTTTTTTTTTTGA
The DNA here is from genome assembly GCA_015478945.1 of Trachelipus rathkii. Taxonomy (NCBI): domain Eukaryota; kingdom Metazoa; phylum Arthropoda; class Malacostraca; order Isopoda; family Trachelipodidae; genus Trachelipus; species Trachelipus rathkii. The sequence continues at coordinate 20,279 of JABUQX010073581.1, forward strand.
GATATTGCTATCTATAGCTCAACACTGAATATGTTTTTTGTATCACCTTTAAAACATGAAAGAAATAAAACTCTATCTTGTTTGCTTTATTTTCCTTTTAATTTTTTGATAATGAAAATGAAGCAATGAGAACAAAATTTTAAAAAAGAGGTAACAAAAAATAATTCCTTAGTACGAGAGTCAAATATCACACGTTCAAACTTCTGATAGTTAAATATTAAAATGAATTGTTGGTGGAGTCCATTTTCTTCATATATTGTTTTACGCCATCAGATCTTGAGAATATTACTATTAAAAAATCCAAATTAATTAATCTTATTATATATACAGTACTGATTAAACTAATATATTATTTTAATTTGATTTACCTAACCACTGTAAAAGATTATTATAAAATGAAAATAAGAAATTTATTTTAAAAATTATTTAATACATTATACTTTTTACGGAGATAGCTAAAGTTGTAGTACAAGAAAAAATGTGATCATTTAAGTCTGCTAGCGAATTGTGACATAAAAATATAAATGAACATATATAATTATCTTTTTTAAGTAAATAAATTATATGAATGGCATAGTCATTCAGAAGAGGATAGGAATTAATACTTCGAGTTCTGAACTATTAGGGTCCATTATTGATTTTCTACATTCATAGCGTTATGCGAAAATATAGATGTTTATTACAAATTAATTTCATTCAGATTAAAATTTAAATCTTGGATTTAGTACGAATGTACTTTTAGAATTTGTTCAGATAGTGTCTTCATCTTGATATAATAGTGGTATTAGTTCTTATTGTAAATACACTTTCCTTAGAACTCGATTATCCTTTTGTTTCCATCTTAAAATCGGAGGAAATACAAACCGAAAGTTATTATAAAAAATGCTAATTTTTTTTTAGTAAAGCATTGACAAGAAGCCCACATATGTAATAAGTATTTTATAAAACATAATTTAACCATAAAATGCGAAACGAAAAATTCGAACCCTTAATGTATAATCTTATGAAAACTAGTTAAACGGTTTATTTGTTCTTAGTCAGTTTTTTCATAATAGTTAAATTTTCTAAAAAATATATTTTTCCCGAGATTTTTAAAGGATAAATATTAATACAATCTAAGTATAAGAGTATTTAGATGATTTGTATTTTAAGGTTGAAATTACACTTTGTATATAAAAGCCTTTATAAGGGCAAGTCGCTAAAGGGTTAATTGTTTAAGTTAATGTTTCTTGAAACATTAGTAATAATATTTTATAATAAAAGTCTTTCTTTTTATGTAATGTACTTTTATTAGAATATTTTGTATCCCTTAAGTATAAAACACAAAAAATCTATATAGATTGAAAAAATTTAGTAGGCTAATACTAATAATTTATTTAATAATTTATATAGTGTATATTATTAATTAATTATTTATATTTAATTAGGTTATTATATATTGATATTTATTTATCTAATTTATTAATTATTTATATTATTTATATTAATTATTAAATTATTTTGTATAGATTAGATTAGAAGTTTATATTATTTATTATTATTATTATTATTATTATTATTATTATTATTATTATTATTATTATTATTATTATTATTATTATTATTTATTATTAGTAGTAGACCATATATACGACCACATTCAAAACTAGCCAGTACTGAATCTATCATTGAAGTAGTATACTATCAGCTAAGTTAAGTGATTATGGTTATTTTACGCTGAGCAATGTACTATATTGATTGGTATACTCTTATTTCTATTTATTATTATGATATAATTCAATATTATATTATATATCGTATATTCCAATCAATATGATATCAATCAAAACAATTCTTTCAAGCAAATCTTTAACTCTCATATATCAAAGCAGAGAATCTTATGCAATCGTTATTAAAGGGTGATGTATTGTGAGGTATTTAAATCTTAAGAAGCTTAGTTATCTCTGTCGATAGTAAATACTTTAAAAAAATTATTGTGGGTATCGATAGAAATTAAGGGCTTCGTTTTAGATATAAAAAAAAAGCTTCCACTTATGTTTATGTTTACTAAATTTTGTTTTCTTTTTCTTTTTTCTTAACATTTTTGATTCTGTTGTATTTTTAATGAATTTATTTCAAAATAATAATGTCAGCTTGTAGAGAAGGAATTTACCTAATAGTTCCTTTAAAACATAAAATTATTGGTAGTAAGTTATCAATGATCACTTAGAGACATTTTAAAAGTCTTTTTTTTATAATATGAGAGTCCGTAGGGATCATGTTTCCGAAAGCTGCACTATGGTAACAGGAAAACTACATTTATACTGGGAAAAGGGCAAGAATACCAACACAAAGTCCTAAGAAACAAAAACAAGGCTAGTGAAATATTTAAAATGAGAGAAGAAAACTTTGTTGAATCACTGGACATCCTGTTTGATGTAGCCACTAAATGTAGCCTGGAAATAATAAAAATTGAGAAAGATAAACCATTCTTTTTGAAACAAAGTGAACGTGCCCTTCTAGGCTGCATTGTTGGAGTAAACAGAACATTAGCTTTCAAAGAAAGGAGAAAGTTAAACTGTCACGAATAGAATGAAGAAAGTAAAGAGGAACTAAACTACCCGACCCTGGTTCCTAAAAGAAAAAACAACAACTATTAGGGGAACGAGGAAAGCAAAGTTATGATAAATCATGTCTATATGCGTGCTCACTCACGTTTACACAGGAAGAGATCCTGTATAATATGTGCTGCTCTACTACTAAAGGAATGTTAACTGTAACGTGGCCAAAAAGAAATATAAAGTCTACTCCTCTTTAAGAAATTATAACTTTCCTCTATGCCACCTAGTATATATAGGGGGCTGGTAACACTATACAATCGGCTGCACAATGATATATTAGGACAATCACGGGAGTCAGAGTGTATATGAATATTATTAACACCTCCTTTACTGATAGCAATAACCAGTATCCCTATGCCAAATTTACTATAGTTGTGCATACGAATAAGGATGGTTCACGGGCAAAATATTAAATGTGAGCACACTGAGGAGTTGTGCTAAAGTTACTTAAATTTTCTTTTGATGGCCAGTTGTGTAAAACATTCCTATATGCAAGCACATATTATACAGGATCCTCTTCCTGTGTAACATGTGCAGGCATATAAAGATGTTTAATCATAATTTGCCCTGTTTCTAATAGTGTTGTTTTTCTTTTAGGAACAGGGGTCTGTGTTGTATCTGATAAGAAATAAACTTGAAAATATTGAACTTTCTCCTTCCATTCCAAAGCCTTAGATGTAAAGTTCAAGTCTGGCTTACACACACACCCAAAGCCGACAGTGGGGACTCTGTCGTGAAGAAGGAACAAGTATCGTCTCCAACAAACACCCGCAAAGAAACTTCATCTCATACGTACCCTGAAGGAAGCATTTTTTTTTTTTTTTTACCGTACAAAAAAGTATTAATTTTCTCGTAATTTTTAATATTATTTTGTATGTTTCATGTGTGACGGGTATATCTACCCATAACTTGTGCTTGTCTTTTCTCCTTTTTCTTTACCAGCTGGGAAAAGTTCTGCCTGCAGTGGCAACCAACCTGATTCACAAACCTCAAGACACGTCAGACCCCTACTTCTCCAGTACCGTACGGTAACTTTAACCAGTTATCACTATAATTATTTAATAAATTCTACTTTTTCCATATTGATATTATTATATTTTATTATATTATTTTATTATATTATTATTATTATTACCAATTATTATAATATTTGATTATTAGTTATTATTAATTGGATCAATTATATTTGGAGCTTATCATATTAATGTATTCTTTCCTTTTCATTATACATATCTTATTATTATAATAATATTTATTTATTATATTATTATCTACTTGATTGATTATTATTATTGTAACTATTGTTATTATATTTTTTGGATTATTATTCACTTGATTATTATTATATTATTATTATTAATTGATTCCCATTGATTATTATTATTTATTATTATTATTATTAATTATTAATTAGTTACTTATTTTTTATTCACTTAATTATTATTATTATTCATTATATTTGATTATTATTAATTATTATTATTATTATATTCTTATTTTATTATTATTATTATTATTATTATTATTATTATTATTATTATTATTATTATTATTATTATTATTATTATTATTATTATTATTATTATTATTATTATTATTATTATTATTATGCAATTTTATGGATCATTTTTTATAAATAATACCTTGGTGTGGGTTAACATTCGCATACCTACAGCAATAGGAAGATTCTGTCTCCAACATACACTTCAGCAGATAAAGTTTAACCGTTCCAGTGTGCAAGGGTCATTCCGGTACCCCTGCTCTCAAGAGTTGTGCTTTTATTGGTGTCACTTCTTTTCCCTTGTACGTTACTCAGATCAACTCTGTGACTTTAACTCAGTCAACTCTTGTAATTTGCCGCTTCAGCCACTCTCATATAGCTACTAGCGTCTTTCGCTCTTCACTTAGGTTGCGCCCCTGTCTTTATGCAGGGACGGACATTCGGTGGAATGCCACTTCCCAGCGGCTGCAACGCCGCGCCCTCAGACCCCTTCTCCTACGTACCCGCCTACCTGCCCTTCTTTACAGCATTTACTGCGGAACTCACTGGTTTCAGCCAGACAGAGGCCATCCTTACATTGCGGTGAAGGGCGGACGAAAAGGCAAAGTTTGGTATCGTCTTGTTCTTTAGTCCTGAAAGAGTCTCTCTTCGCATTAGGGACTCTCTTTCAACCCTGTTCTATTCCCCCACCCCTACACCGCTCTGAAAGAACTTCTGATCTCGCGCCTGGCCCCAACTCAAGAAGCCAGGTATGAGGAACTGCTCCACCACACCGCGCTGGGAGATCAAAAACCTTCCGACCTCCTAGTGCAGATGTTGGCTTTGTTGGGTGAACCCCCTCGCTGCAGGAGTTGGGCATGGTCCGCACTCTATTCGTACAAAAGTTGCCCAGGGACATGCAGTACTTCCTGCTTCCATTTGCCGCGGCTCTTACTTGTTCATTGGAACTCGCAAGAGAGGAAGAGCGGGCTCTTCACGCAACCGAAGTCCCTGCTGGAGATGCCGGGGCCTGAGGTGTGCAGCATTGGTCTAGAGAGTAGAAAGCTCCCGTACTCCTAGCTGCGCCCCCACTCTGTTGCTGGGTGGCTGTTCTTCTAGTCCATCCTTCTTCTGCCGCTAGCTATCGTCTTATCCGACGTTTCCGTGCGAACCTCTTGGGTATCCTACCTGTGCAATATACGCGTGCAATAGTTACGGAACTTCTTCTTCGACGTCTCGTCACACGAGGCTCCGTCTCTCTACGGTAGAACAAAACATGACCGAGATAAAGGCTGAGCTGCTCTCTCATTTCTCTTCCTGCTGCGTTGCGGGACAGAGGGATTCCCCGCCCTCGTAACCGGGGAACTGGCAGTCCGTTTCTTAAGACCGCACCCCAACTCCCAGGCCCTCACATATCCAGATGGATATATGCTATACCACCACTAGGTTCGCCTCAACGCCAAGAATGCAACTACCCTTGTTTCCTTCTCGGGAAACCCAACCAGCAGCGGTTTCTTAGAGGCAGGAATACAGCTTGCCTCTTCCTTGTTGTTCTACCTTTTTCTCTATTTTATTTAAAAATTATAGGGAGTAAATTACAAAAAAAAACAATATATTTATGTATAAAAGCGATTTAACAAAAAGTAATTAAAGGTTTGAGTGAAACAGGTAAAGGAGTAATTAGACTATTTGGTGCGAAATAAGTGAGAAAATTCATAATGGGCTAGGATAGGTTTTATATTAGGCAACAAACTCTACGGATCGAGAATGGAGTAGAGGTGCATGGTTCAAATTTATTAGAATTTAGAGGTGCAGGTTATCTTTTTGTAATACGGCAAATAACAGTTCGGGATAGACTGTTATTTGCCTATCCAACCCTAGTAAGCATGCACCCTACAAAATAGAGAGAGGTGATTACGTATACTAGAAGAGCATGGGCCAAATTTATTGTAGGCCGAAGCTAAGCTAGCGAGGGTTGAACGAAATTTACCAAATATTCTGCGGTGTTAACTGCTACACTTATGATTAGTGCAATGTAGCAGCTTCAGACACAAACTGCTATTTGCCGTATAGTCTCCCAAGGGGGCATAAACAACCCACGCCCGATTTCTGGTAGGTGGTTTGAAAAGCGTGGGGGCTCGCCGACCCCCTGAAAATTTTCTCTGCTTCTCTACTGGAATAATCGCAGCCTACATTTTTTTTTCTCTCTCTCTCTCTTCTCTCTCTCTCACTTCTTGTATCGCTCTCTTTCTTACATTCGTTACATCATTTTTTCTTCTTCCTCATCTTCTCTCTCTCTTCTCTTCTCTCTCTCTCTCTCTCTCTCTCTCTCTCTCTCTCTCTCTCTCAAGCAGATGTGTGTAATACTATTATTATATAAAATACCGTTAATTTATATATATTACTATATATATAATATATATATATAATATTATATATATAATATATATATATAAATATCACACTTATAATTTAATCATTTTTTCATTATTATAATTGATAATATATTTTATATATATATATATTATTCGTATATATATTTATATGTATAAAAATATATTATATTATATAGGCCTATAGATATATAGTAATATATAATATATATATATACTATCTATATAATATATATATATTAATGTATATCAATATAAATATAAATTACCTATTATGATATATATATATATCATATATATATTCTATATATATATATATATATATAATATATTAGTAGAATTGATAGTATTATATATATATATATATAATATAATATATTAATATATAGATATATATATATATAGTAGTATATATATATGTATATATATATATTATATAATGTTTAGTATATAATAACCTTTACTTAATATATAAATATATATTATATATATTATATATTAATATAATATACTATATATATATATAAATATATATATATATATATATTTATAATATTAGTGATGGGACATTAATCAACTCATCGCATCGCCAATCGCAAAATCGAACTACATATTTTTTTTCATCGCATCGTCCATCGACATCTGCAATTAATCGCCGATTATTTTGCGATTTAATTGAACAAATATAAAGAATTTTTTATATAAATTATTAAAAAACTGCATAATACTAATAATAATATAATAATAATAATAACTAGATAATAATAATAATAATAATAATAATATATATAAAGATAAATAATTAATAATAATATATATATATAATTAATGGTAATAATAATAATTAAATAATAATGAATATAATAATAATATTAATAATAATAATTTATATTTAATATATAAATATAATTAATATATAATATATTATATAAATATATTATATATTATATATAGTTATATATATATATAATATAATATATATATATATATATATAATAATATATATATATAATAATTAAATATTATTATATATATAATAAATATATATATATATACTAATAATATATATTTAATACACTAATTATTCAGATAATATATTAAAATAAACACATATATTTATATTATTAATATTTATTTACTCTAATATTATTTTTACATATCTATTATTTCGGATATATATATATATACTTATATATATCATATAATATAAGTTATTATTACTACCTGAGTAAAATAATTATATATAGATAATAATATTATATTTTTATATTAGGTACCAATACTTACAATATTATAAATTATATTTATAGTATATACATAAAATATCATATATACCTATATATATATTTTCGATATTATATATAATATATATACCTATAAATACTATAATATGATAGTATATTATATATATATATATACTACCTAATATTTATACACTATTATACTATATAATATATATATGCAATTTTTGCTTATGGTATACCACCTGAATAAACGATTTCACGTGCTAATTTGTTCGCCTTCTGTTATGCGTTCATATCCACACTTATCCTCCAGACACCATTATATATGCACATAAATATATATATATCTAGACATTTTACAGACATCCCTAGTCCTCTAATATCTGATACCGTGTAGGGAGATATAAATTTGCCCATCGATGTTGCGTGTAGAGAAGGCCGACTAAGGGACGGTGGCGGTGCCTACTACCACTTATCTTGTGCCAAGAATGCTAATGCATGACTCGGAGAAGGTCGTGATAGCAGTAAGCGCCCTTTTATCCTTCGGCGAAAATGTATGAATCGTATGAGTACTGGAAATGTCAGAGGAATAAATGTTGAGGAGATGAGAGAGAGAGGTGATGGATGCATTTAGCAAGGGCAAATTTGTTGCTCGCGTGATGGAAACAAAGATTGATATAGGAGAGAGAGATTGAAAAATGAGGGTCCGTCAGGTGCAATGAAATGTGTTTGTGTTGCTGTGGAAAGAGAAATGAGAGGGGGTAGAAGGATTTGCAATTCAATGATGAGTGCAATTGTGGGTGAGAGCTATGGTAGTTTTCGTGTGTGCGAGTACTCAGAAGTCCTAAAGCTTAAATTTAAGTTTGAAAAGGAGATAAATAATGTGTGGTTGCGTACATATGATCCATCGAGTACTATGATATAGTATATATCTGGGATAATCTGAATGATGCTTTTTGGATGGGTGGGAATAGGAGATTCAGTTCATTTGCCACATATCTGCCATTCAAGGATTTTTTTTTTTTCTCAATTGTCACCAACCACTCACGGCATGAAAACCATTCAAGAGGGGGTGGTAGTACTCTCAAAGTTCACCTTATTAGATATAAGACGCAGCTTTAAGTGAAGGAGATATTCAGTAAGGAAAAACAGAAGCTGGAAGAGAATCCCACAGAACAGAGGTGTGAGAATACCACCAGCAAACTAAGCCTGGAGTTACGAATGTTCAAACACATACTCGTGCGCAGATACAGCACCAATTGTGCTACGAGGGCGTCGTAAAGGTGGTTGGTACGTGAGTGATAAGTTTCCCTCGAGCACTTGCCCGCTGCGGGTCCACCTAGGTAGAGAAAAGCACAAGCATCGCTCCGCAAGATAGAGGGTCAAAGTGAACTGAAAGTACAGGACAGTTTAAGCCTTTTTGCGTTGACTCGACCGTCCAAAAGCCGGGGTGAAACCAGAGCCCCCCCCCCCAGATATTGTAGCAGATTTACGTAAAATAAAATAAATCTACAATTTGAATTTTGGTCGTGAGGCTGTCTGTCAGGGCAGCTGAAGGGAAAAACAAAAAATACACCATACCCCCTTAAGTTTATTAAAAAAAAACTAACCGATACCGATATTCCGATATTACAACAATCTTATTCTTAAATTTACATCTCCTAAAAAATGACATTTGGGCCTAGACGAAACACCTAGATGTAACACGATATCCTGAACACCTTACCTTGAAAATTAAGTATATCCAGATATATAACCCGTTACATATACCAAACTACACTAACTAACAGGGTGGCCAACCTTGGCGCATGCGCCAAACGTGGCGCATTGGATGATTATATGTGGCGCATTGCTACGGGCTACTTTTTGGGAGATTTATATTTTAACTGGGCTACGTCAAGGTATTTCTTACGAATTTATTTAATGAAAACTAAAAATTCATTTTATTTCTAGATATTTGTTAAATCTGGCAAGATATAAAGAAGTATGTAACAAATATCGTAATGTTTATGCATTTTTTTTGTAGCGGCGCCCTCTCATATCTCACATATCTAATTTTCACACCAAAAGGGCCCCATACATATTTGACAACATGAATTTTAACGATTACCTTGTGATAAAACTCCGCAAATGATCATCAGTTGAAATTTTGTGTTTATCAGTGATAGTGAAGCAGTGTTCTCTCATATTTCTTAAACTTATTTGTGTTTATTAGTGAGCAGATTAGAAATTAGTGGAAGAATTTTTTTAATCAAGATTCTAAAAATCATAATTAAATAGAGTTATATTTCTGCTTATTTCTTTTATATATAATATATATATATATATAATTATATTATATATAATATAATATATATATATATATATATATATTATTATATATATATATATATATATATATTAAATTGAAAGAGAAATAAAAACGTTTGAGAACGTTCATTCATTGTTGGAAATTTTAAGGAATGGTCGATATATCGATACTGTGGAAAAAATAAAGTTTTGAAAAAAACTATGGTCAATTAGTTATTGTTATGGTTTGTTGAACTTTGTTCTGTTTTTAAAACATCACTTAAAATATACAAGATATTGCAAAACGTTCATAATTTTTAATTATTTCATATAAATAAAATTCATTTTATTCCCAAAGGAAAAAAAAATCAAAATGAAAAAAAAAATGTTTCTGTTTATGAGATCTCCATTTTAGCAGAAAATACAATTATTAAATTCAAATTTTGGAATTTCATTCAGAGAGTCAAACATTTCACAATCAATATTTTTAATTTTAATTTAATTTGACTTCATTTTAATAATTTATCTTTTAAAACTTATTGCTTGCATAAACTTATGAATGGGGTGTGGGAGTTTTTATAAGTTCTTGTTACTTTGAACTGAATTTGCATTCTCTCTTACGTTTCGTTTTAGGTTTTATTTCTTTTCTTACTTTTTGTGTCTTTTTCGGTTTAACTTTTTCTATTTGTCTCTGTCGGTTGGTCTCTTTCAGTGTGTCTCATTCAATTATAATTTTAAATGTTTCAAATTTGTTTCCTATTTCCTTTTGTTATTTTAGGTGTAAAACACCCTTGCATAAATCAATCGGTACCCTGTACCAAATCCTTCTTCAACCACTAGGGAAACTGCAATCCAATCTCCAGAACAAAATACATGTGTCAGACCAAATCCAAGGAAAAAAAAATTGAAATGATACAAAAATACAAAACCCTAACAATGAAACAATAACAATATAATATTCAAGAAAAAAAATTATGATAATAGTTAAAATATATAAATAATTTAGTTTGATTTTTTATCCAATCTTTAAACAATATTTAACTCAATAAATTTAAAAAAAGTCAAATAATGAAATAATGAAAATATATGAAATTAAATGAAATGTAAATTTAAAAAAATAAAAAAATCAAATAAGTAAATAAAACAAAACCAAAACCATAGCTACCTGGGCAGTGTTAGTGACCAGTTTTTTTTTTTTTTTTTTGTCCTTTCCCTCAATTGCTAATCCAAAATTCCAAACCGCAGTACCCTGACCTTGAGATTACCATGCCATTAAATCGGACCAATACCGAAATCCTAAAAAAATAAAACAACTATGTTAAGTATATTACCCATAGGAATACTAAATAATACAACAACAAACCATAATAACCCTTACCAAAATAAACTCGAAGAAGAATCTACATTCATCAACAATCAAATGTAATCCCAAATAATATAATTTTAATTCCAATTCCAAAATAAATTAAATCCTTTGTACTTGAAATCAATAAATTTTAACTGAAAAAATATTAAAGCAAATTATTTCCACTTATATAACTAAATTAATTAAAGGATTAATAAAAATGAAATTTAATTTAAATAACACCATTAAACTAAAATAACACTTTTAAATAAGCACTGCAGCTCCGGGATATCCTTGTTGGTTGAAGTTCATCATGTGTTCCTTCATTCATCTTCAGGCAAGCTTATCATCCTCTCATCTTCTTCAATCCCTCTTGCAAACCCTAAAAAGAAGAGAAACAATTATGAGACATAATAAAAAAAAATAATTAAATAGCCAAACCCCCACATCCCTCCTACCTAAGTTTGTCTCATAATTCTAACCCAACAATCACTCCCCATTTATAACGCCGTGGTCATTACCCAATCATACTCTTTTACAACACCTCTACTCCTAGTAAACGGTTTCTCATATTCCATCACTTGGTCACTGGGTTTATTCTCCCCACCTTCCTCTCTTTCATCACATACCTCTACTACTTCATTCACACTTCCTTCCCTAGGTAAAGCGCTCAGACATTTCTGCAATCTCTTTCTCAATCCCTCTCATCCTGGCATTCGCCTTTATAACATTCACTACTTCATCCAATTCCACACAAAATTTACTCAAATCATCCACTTCCATATGCACACTCCTATCTCTAATATTTCTCAATCCTGCTAACACACTCTCATTTTCATCCAAAGGAAACTTGCATACTGTGTAGGTACTTTTTCTTAAACTCTGCTCGTTATTTCCATTGTCCCACCAAAAACCTGAAAAATACTCATCATTCTCATTATCATCGTTGAACAACACCTTTAACCTACTCACATTACCCGATATTCCTCTTTTGCGCTTCTTTTTCTGTATCTCTTCCACCAACACTAATTCTTTCCCCTTTAACCACAAATCATCCACTATTTCCCCATTCTCATTCAAGTCCTCCTCATTCACCAGAAACTTATATACGGGATGAATCCTAAGATAACCAGGGGGTTCCCTCCACGGCCTCAACTGTACCTGATGGGCCCGAAACTCATTCGTACTGCCATCATTCTCACTTTCCAACACATAACTAAACCCCATTTAGACATAACCCCTTTTTAAGCAATATCGGCCTTCAATACTTTTCTTCATCTACTCAGCGTTCAAACGTCCTTCTCATCAACCACTTCAAAACCTTATCCCTACCTTAAAACTGGCAAACTTTAAACTACCCTTTCTCCAAACGTCCCTATCACCTTCAGGTAACCCAAGCCTGGGTTTCACAAACCTCTCGAAATTCATCACATACATACAAGGAGACATACCAGTTGCTCTATGCACAGGTCATATTATGAAGCCACAACACTCTCTAGCCAATATCCCAATCATTTCTCTCTTTTACTGCATCATTCGAACATCTCACTTCAATGTTTCGAATCGTCCTCTCGCTAACCATTCGAACTCGGCATATACGGCGTCGGTTTTCACATGTTCAATGCCCCAATCAACTCAAATTTTGCTCAAACGCCTGCCCTACAAACTCCGGTCTATTACACTCAACCCCATCGCTTTGGTTTTAACATACACACCATAGGCAACAAAAACCCTCTCCCTTCCGCACCCTCGCCACATTCACACAGTCTTATTTTCACCGGCAGCAGCATAACGCAAACTTACTTTTTGTGATCAAGCCATCCCCCACCGATTCCTACATACCCACTCGCAGTCACTGGCAAGGAAACACAATCAATCACTACTAACTCAAAGGGTTCATTCACATCCATTCGTAACACAGGGGGTTTCACATACATTCTCTGATACTTCCCTTTCTGACATTCCTCACAAGTAGTAGCCACATCATTCACTATCTTTCTTAACCAGGGATTAAACACTCTCTCTTTCATACATTCCCACAATTTAAACTTCCCCATGTGACCAAACCTACGGTGGATCACTAACGCCATCCCTACTGTACCAACTACAGAAAACACCGGTACATACAAATCCTCCTCTCTTACTTTCCGAATATAATACACCACATTAGTACACACAACAAACCTTTTCGCAAACACCCTAAAATCCTCTATCAACTGGTCCCACCTGCACACTTCCTTACCCGACAAAATACATTTTCTCAACTCACAGACCATAGGACATTCCTCTTGCATTACCTCGATATCTTTCATGCTTAACAGTTCTTCATCCCCCACACCAACTCTCACCATGCCAACAAAATCAACAACACACACATTCTCCTTCTGCATTCTAACAATCTCACGACTTCCCTTCAGCAACCTTTTCATTTCCTACATCTACGGACAACCTTCTTCCCCTTAAAAAGTCACTCCAACAAAAAATACGGCATACCGCTCCTCGTTTCAGCAGCAACAAACCTAATGTTACAACCTCCCTCTAACCGTTCTATTTCTACCTTTTCAAAAACTCTTCAAATAGCGACAAAATTCATCCTGAACCCGAATCCCTTTAATCTTCACATTCGTATTCCTCCTCTCTATCTGCCACGTTACTCGCTCAATCTCTCGTACTTACAGATGCAATTCACTAAGGAATTCTCAGCCCCAGTATCAATCAGTCCACAAAATACTTTCCCATTCACCTGCTCTTTCACCTCCATTCTTCCACTTATCCCATGCTCGCAACACACAACCTCTTCGATTTCCCCTGGACAAATCATTTTCACATCCTCATCACCCTCTAACAGACACTTCTCCATCTCCGATCCCAAAACATACTTCCTATCATTACTCTTCTTCTCAATTACCCAATTATAGTGTACGCCACTTAAACACTGTAAATGAAGCTCGCCCACTTTTGCACCACTTACACCCTCACTCCTATACAAAACCGGTCTCTCCCCACCATAATGCACACATACAACTATGTTAAACAACTTACTCACAACAATCAATACCTCTTGCACCGGAAGCACACCTACGTTACACATAAGCCTTTAACTCCTTCATAAAATATTTTTCGCCTTCCTAATCCCTATCTGCTCAGGTTTCCTTACACACCTCAGTCATAACTCCCCTCCGCAATTCTTCTATACTCTCAGGCACTTCCCGAAACCACCTATCCTAGCTAAATCTGTAACCCTATACAACACACTTTCGAACATAGAATCACCCCCACCCTGACTTTCTTTTCACCCTTCATCAATCCCTTAGGTAAATATTTCGGGTCTATTACTACCTTTTTCATACTCTCACTTCCAGGCATTCTTGACATCAAATCAGTGCAATTTCATTCTTTCACCCGGCAAACATACTCAACCAACATTAATCAATAAATCAACTCAAATCTTTCCAGTTCCTTGCAAGCCGTACTATCAACTATCCTCATATCTTTTCAAATATCACCAGGGTTGGTGATCCGTTCGCACAACAAACTTAATCCCATACAAAAACGGACGCAACGACTTCAAACAAAACCTCAAGGCAGCCAACTCTCTTTCAATCGTGGAATACTTTTCGCTCTGTCATACTAAACGCTTTCGAAACATACACAAATCACTCGTTTTCTTTCAATCCCATCAATCACCTGTCTTGCATCAAACAACCCCCATACAATACCCACTTGCATCGTATAACTTCCCAAAGGTTTCGCCATTTCTCACTCATAACACCCGGATGAGGCCAGCTCTACATCCTTTTGCGCTACTTCGCTCTCAAGCCTTTCAAACGCTTTCATTCATTCTATCAGTTCCACTCACAATTGTTGTAGCACTTCTTATTTCCCAGTCCAATTCAGTCAAGGGTTATTTACATCACTCTCTAAGAACAAAATCCTTTTCAATAAACTTCCTTCCAAATCTACACAAACCCAAAATCCTCTCAACTCTCTAACATTCATCGGCTTCGGACAACTGGCCGAACTTTCCTCAATAACTTTTTCCGCTTTCCTTAAACCAGTACGCACAACCTTTGTGGTCAACAAAAATGGTAAACACTCCTTCAAAATCCGCCAAAAACACCAATCACACTTCTCACTAGTTTCACTATTATACCTAATCTACCTCTAACTTTTTCAACACATCATTCACTAACTTTAAATCTCAAGGGTAAAGGATTCATTTCATTTTAATAATAATACATCTATGACATACCATCAGTCACATTCTTACTGGGAAAATCACTCATAACCACATTCATCGCCTCTTCGGATGCGTGCTGGAGTCATTCGCCTTTAACCCAAAGCTGACAAATTTCTAGAACTTATAACTGCCCGCTATTGCAGTCGAAAGGCAGTCACAACACTCTACTATCTTCTTCCACTGGCATCTGATAGTACCACGCACCAGACAATGACCATTCTTCTTAAACACTATCATATCCATAACATACTATACCGCACTCGAACATACACACATAGGGAACCTGATCCTTTCACAAAAGTCATATTTATTTACACCTTACGATATATCAAATGCATTAACCTCAATCGTCCATCAACAGGCTTTCGCACAGGCCACAATCGGACTATTCCACGGACTCTCACTCTCTTCCAACACACCTATTCGTCTCTAACTCTTCACACTTCTCTTCAATCTCATTCGCAACGGGAGGAGGAGAGGACGTTGATATATGGGGGTGTCATCCGCTTAACACTATGCGAAACGCAGGCAATTTCGCATCCCCAAAATCCTCCATCGCCTTTGCTCAGCGCTTCCCTCCTTTCCCATAACATTCGTAAAACCTTTTGCTCCTTACCTCATTCAAACCTTCCTGTAATTTTACTTTAATCTAAAACCCTAAACTACAACCCAATCCTTTTTCTTCTCCATATTACCAGCAAACACACAACATTCATTCTCTCTCGAATTCTCTAATACAAAAACAGAATACAAACTACCAACTACATCACCAACCCTTATACCTCTCACTCTTTTTTCTTTTTCACATAAAATCAGGCACCTTCTGCATAACATAACCCGAGGATTATCTCATAATCTATTATACCTCGAATAGCATGTGCAACTCTTTTACCCTGAGTACCTCGCATCATACCACCACCAGAAACATGCTATTACGGTTCTATCACACCCACATTTGTAATTCCAACTACTTATCACACTTTACACTTTATCCGTCTATCAAAGCCTATCCTCTAAGGCAAACACTTCACGCCTTTAACCAATTTCACATCTACATTCCCTAAATCATTCACATACATCTGATATTTCCCATCCTTATTCACCTTCTTCTCTATCATCCTTCGATCAGGATGAATAACTATCCCATTTGCACTCAAAAACTTATATCCCAATAACACATCATACTTTTCGTTCCTACTATCAATCACATAAAACTCACTCTCCTCCATGCCTATTCCTCCTATCTTAACGCTACTTCTAAAAATTTAACTTCCCCGGTACACCAAACATTACTAACATTCCTTTAATAGACACACCTACACAGACTCTTATCTGATCTCCTTTATATGCCTGCCTAATCATATGCTAACAACCTTCATATAACACAAACTAAAACACAATAACACCACAGTATCCAATTCAAAAGCACGAAACCTCAACTACCAATCACAATAAACTTAATACTCAATCACATTCATTCAGGACCAAACGAAAACCATTCGACAAAAATCGATAGTAACTATACATCCCTATCTAGGTACAAACACCAATGCCCAGTCATGAGGGTATCACCAATCTGCAACCCCCATATGCAACTCCGTTTCCCGAATTGTTAATTCTTCCCTGATTTTGTACAGTGTTTACCCCTACCTCACTCACATTTACATTCCCTATTCATTCCAACAGCCTGACCACTAACCGGTTGAACCGGACCACTAACACCAGTACCAAGACCTAGCACACCAGGATTAACCTGACCTACCCCTCCTGGTTGCCTCACATCAACACATACCAGCCACATGCCCGTATTTCCGCCACATTTAAGTACAGTGGTTTCATAGGGGATCGAGCGGGACATCCTAGTAAAGATGCCCTCCTCTGACAGCGCCGACAATCCCACATACGGGGTTTGCCTCGCTCATTGACTCCCTGCTGGACAATCCACAGCAACACCATGATACCACCCCAATCACACATCTCCTACACCAACAAGACCCTTATGCGGGTCCGTACAGATTCATGGCCAAATGACCCACTTGCCCACAGCTAAAACAAGCACCAGTTGCCCATCTACATTCTGATATCATATGGCCCATCTTCCCACAACGAAAACACTTCACATCCCTATTCGCACTCACATTTTCTTGGTTTCCACGACCTCTAATTCCTTGACCCTGATTGTACCCTTGTCCTTGGTTATACCCTTGACCTTGGTTATAACCATCGTTCCCTCTCACATTCATATTTCCACCAGCTTGACGACCAGCAAAATTACCCACACCTCCTGCATTCACCTGTCTTTCCTCATATCCAAAACCACCATAAAAATCTTCCAAAAACTTCACCATTACTTCATAGGGGTTAGCTTTCAGTGCGTCCCTATACGATTTATACTGGGGTGGTTGTGACACCCTCTCACTCGCATTCATTCCCCTACCACTATACACTTCTCGTCGTTCATTCTCCTCTCGCTCTCCTTCAAACTCCCTATCTTCTACAATTTCCAGAACATCTTCCCAAGTCAATCGCTCTCCCGCCCATCTCATTTTCTCTTTCCTTCGCAAATTCACATATTCTGCCACCGAGGTCGAAACTGTCTCCAAAAACTTCTTCAACAATCTCTTATTCCCGTCCATATCATCATCCCCAAACTTCTTTCTCGCCAAGGTTTCCAATCGGTGCGCATACATTTCAATCCTTTCACTCTTTCCCGCCTAGCTTTATCAAATCATTCACCTTTCTATACTTTACTCCCCCTTTCACTCTCACAACCTGGTCCACCATGATTCTCTGTTTTGACCACTTTACTACTTTGCTCACCCACACTGACAGCCTTATAAAAATCTAACATTCGACCCTCTAAAAATTCCCCCACCAACTCTTTCACCCAAAAGACCTTATTCTCGTCAAACTTTCCCTACAATAACCCTCATATTCCCTAAAGAACTCATCAACCGCTTTTGTACCATAACAAATTAAATTTATTTAATCCATAGGGTATCCCGAATCACACACTCTTTTCACTTTACGACTCAGACTCAGAACAGATCCCGTCTCATTTCCTTCAAACACATTCATCTCGCCTTCCGAACTACTATATAATGAATCTCTATACATTGTTCTCTTCATTCTCTATCACTCGCTCCTGTTTCTTAGAAGTCTTTCTTCTTCTTTTTATCCTTTTTCTCAATCTTTTCATCTTCTCATTTTCTCAATCTTTGTTTCATTGTTTCCCATTCAACACCTTATTTACATCCTTCTCTCCATCCCCATCCCCTTCATCCTCAGTCACATCACTTAACTCATCATCATTGTACATCACTTTTTCATCATCTTTGGTCATCACTCTCTCATCCTCCTGTTCCACTTTCCCACTTTTTTTTCTTTTTACGTTTACTACTTTAGGAGTAGAGGTCACCCTTTGTCGGGTTCCATTCATTCCAAACCCTCCAATCCCATCAGCAAACTTCTTATTTATCATTTCCTCCATTTTAGTAGCCATTTTAATCTTCCATGCCTCATACTTCCATTCGTTTTCTCCATTTCCTTCATTCCCTCTGATAATTCTCTCACCTTTTCCTCAAAAGCAAATCTTCTCTTCTTTCTCAAAAGGCCTCCTTATACCTTTCCAACTCCGCCCGCAACTCCTCATTCGTAGCCATGTTTACACTACTACTTACTTACTACTTACTTATTCTACTTAATACTACTTTATACTACTTTAGCTTACTATACACTATGTCCCCTCACCTATCCTTCGAGACAGCCCCACGTTGGGCGCCACAAATATGTAGCAGATTTACGGTAAAATAAAAAAATCTACAATTTGAATTTTGGTCGTGAGGCTGTCTGTCAGGGCAGCTGAAGGGAAAAACAAAAAATACACCATACACCCTTAAGTTTATTAAAAAAAAACCTAACCGATACCGATATTCCGATATTACAACAATCTTATTCTTAAATTTACAATCTCCTAAAATGCCACACGATATCCTGACACCACCTTGAAAATTAATATATCCCACGATATATAACCCGTTACCATATACCACACTACACTACACTACTTTGTACCCTTATACAGTATTAAACAAAATACCTTAACCATATACCATATAAAATAAAGACATATAAATGTAATGACTGATAAGTCAAAAATGTAAAAAAAAAATATTAAATATATGAAATAATAAAGTCAATTTAAGAATTTCAATATCACAGAGCTCTGTGGTTATGTGTTTTTGAATTTTTCTTATGTTTGCTTTAATTTAATTTTGATAAATGTTTTCACAATTTCACAATCAATATTTCAAAATGTTTTCTTTTCTAATTTCTTTCACTCTTTTTAATTCAATAGTTTTTCCAAGTTTACAAAATGTTTTTTCTAAGTTAAGTTTTCAAAATGTTTTATTTGTTTAATTTTCCCTTTGTCACTTATCCTTTTAGTTTTCCTTTTACGTTTCGTTTTAGGTTTTATTTCTTTTCTTACTTTTTGTGTCTTTTTCGGTTTAACTTTTTCTATTTGTCTCTGTCGGTTGGTCTCTTTCAGTGTGTCTCATTCAATTATAATTTTAAATGTTTCAAATTTGTTTCCTATTTCCTTTTGTTATTTTAGGTGTAAAACACCCTTGCATAAATCAATCGGTACCCTGTACCAAATCCTTCTTCAACCACTAGGGAAACTGCAATCCAATCTCCAGAACAAAATACATGTGTCAGACCAAATCCAAGGAAAAAAAAATTGAAATGATACAAAAATACAAAACCCTAACAATGAAACAATAACAATATAATATTCGAGAAGGGGGGGGGAGGGGGGGGGGGGGGGGAGGGGGAGGGGGGGGGGGGGGGGGGGGGGGGGGGGGGGGGGGGGGGGAAGGAGGGGGGGGGGGGGGAAGGGGGGGGGGGGGGGGGGGGGGGGGGGGGGGGGGGGGGGGGGGATAATAGTTAAATAATAATAATTAAAAATAAATCTCTTAAACAATCTTTAACAGGGTTGGGGATTTTTTTGATTTTTTTAGAAAAAAATCAATTTTTGATTTTTTTGATTTTTTTGATTTTTCCAGATTCGTGACGTCACACGAAATTATATATATATATATACTATTATAGAGATATAGTATGGAGATATTATAAATATGATTTAGATCGATATATATATCATATTATATATAGTATATATATATATATATATTATATATAATATATATATTATCTATAAAGAGAACGTAATGAAGACGCAGAATCCAAGTCTAGAGGTGTCCCATATAACCCTAAATTAAGAATTAAGAATATTTTTAATAATATTAATTTAATTAAAATGAATGGTAATTATAATTAAGAAGCCACATGGGCCTACCTAGACTGTCCGAGTCAACCAACAATAATTAAAAAATTGAGAATTAAGTCGCATTGGCCCTTCTAGAATGTGTCCCAGTCAGTCCATTATAATTAAACCTAAGAGAATAATAATTCAGTAAGCCGCATGTGCCCGCCTTCTGCTAGTCCGCAGTTAACCAATAATAATTAATAATTAAAAGATAATAATAAGATATCATTAAACCCTCTAGAGTGTCCCAGTAATCATAATATAATAAGAATAATATGTAAGAAGCGCGCGCATGGTCCTATTTACTGTCTCAGTCAACCGATAAAAGTTAATAATTAAAAATAATACTGTAATTTATAAAAATTATACATCTAAGAATGTCCCCGTACAACTCATAATAATATAAGAATAATACTTAAGGAAGCCGCATGGTCCTTTAGACTGTCCCTAGTCAACCAATAAAAATTAATAATTGAGAGAACCGCTTTGGCCCTCTAGAAAATGTCCCCAGTCAACCCCATAAGAAATTAGAGAATTTAGAATAATTTTTAATAATAATTAATGTAATTAATGAAATGTAATTATAAAAATTGTCGAGAAGCAATTGGCCACCTGACTGTCCCAGTCAAATTCAAACAGAAAAATTAATAAATAAATAATAATAATTCAGAAGCGATTGGCCTATCTAACGCCCCAGTCAACCCATAACAATAATATTTAAGAAATAAATTATTAATGGGTTTGAAATAAGCCCTGCTAGATAGGCCCATGCGGCTTTCTTAAGTATTATTATTCTTATTTAATAATTATTATGGATTGACTGGAAACATTCTAGAGGGGCTTAATGCGGCTGTTTTCATTATTATTCTTATTTTAATTATTGTTGGTTGACTGGGATCGTCTAGGTAGGTCATGTGGCTTCTTAATTAATAATACTATCATTATTATTAATTATTATTAAAATTTATTCTTATTTTCTCTCAT
>JABUQX010073583.1:2500-5000 GCA_015478945.1 Trachelipus rathkii
CAAGGAATCAATACGGGCAAGTCATGAAATGTATTGTATGCAGATCTGAGTACCATTTTGCAGCAGATTGTCCACAGAAGGAGCGTTGGATAAGACAGACAGAGAGTCCAGGAGTAGGAAGAAGAGAGGAGAAAGGGACTGGAGTTTTGAGGGGTATAGGCAGAGGTAGAGGGTGGTTTAATCAGGTAGAGCCACAAGCGTTCTTTGGTGAAGGTAACCGAACAGAGGAGAGAAATAAGGATAAGGAGTATGAAGATATAGGGGCTATCATTGACACAGGATGTCAAAAGAACGTAATAGGAGAGAAGTGACTAGGTATAGTTGTGGGAAGTATGAATGGAAGGGAGATAGAAGAGATGAGGGATTCTATGGAGGCAATAGAGGGGAACTATGTTTTTGGGGAATCAATATATCCTTTAATAAAAAGACTAAACATACCTTGTTTTCTTGGGGATCAGAAATTCTTCTTGATTACTGAGGTAGTGAAGGGTGACATCCCTTGGTTGGTGGGGAACGAATCTTTAAGAAGAATGGAAGTAAGCATTAACCTAAGTACAAATGAATTAAGTGTAGGAGTTTTTAATGGTATGAGAGTGAGATGTTGGCCAAATGAAAAGGGGCATTTAACTATTTTTTTGAGAAAGAGTTTTAATAAGAATGTCTGGTGGCATGGTGGTACCAAGGAAGATTTGCTAGATGAAAGGAATAGGGAAAGGATGGTAAAAAGGCTTCATATGCAGTTTGGGCATCCTGGTAAGGAAAGGTTGTGGGTTTTAATGAGGAATGCTTATAAGGATGAGATAGAGGGGGAGGACTGGAGATTAATTAGGAGTTGTTTGGCTAATATAAGTGAAGAATGTAATACCTGTAGAAGGTACAAAAGGACTCCAAGTAGGCCCGTGGTAGGATTACCTTTGGCTAGTAGATTTAATGAGGTTGTGGCTATGGATTTGGGGGAGTTGGAGGGACAGCGTTTTTTGGTTATGGTAGATATGAGCACAAGGTTTAGCCAGGCCTGTTGGGTGAAGAGCAAGGAGCCGAAAGAGATAGTGGAAAAAGTGTTGGATAAATGGATAAGTGTGTTTGGTGCCCCTGATAAAGTGTTGAGTGATAACGGTCTTGAATTTCAAAATGAGGAAATGAAAGTGTTATGTGAAAGGTTTGGAATGATTCAGTGGGCAACTGCGGCAGAAAGCCCGTGGAGCAATGGTCAGTGTGAAAAAATGGTGGGTATGTTGAAGGATTCAATGAGGAAGATGAAGGAGGATGGACAAGGGAGAAAGAACAGTCTTTCTTGGTCAGTATCAGCTAAAAATGGTTTACTTGACAGGAATGGGTATTCACCAAATCAGTTGGTTTTCGGAAGAGGTGTTAGGATGCCAAATAATACTTCTGAGGAAGATAGGAGTATAGGTGTTTTAGGAAATGAATCAGAAATGATAAAGGAACAATTGGAAGGGTTAACAAAAGCCAGGGTGATTCATAGACAACAAGAAGCAGAAGAGAAGATAAAAAGAGCAATGAAGGGTCAGTTACGGGATCATAAATTGGAGCTGGCTGAACCTGGAGAAGAGGTTTATTATAAGAGGGAGATAGATAAGCAATGGAGGGGACCTGCAAAGGTGATTGGCCGGGATGGTAAGACCGTTGTTGTAAAACACGGAGGGACACTAAGGGATGTAGCTCGCATCCATATAACAAGGCTAGAAGGGGTCCCTAAAACGGCTGATAAGGAAGGAGATGAAGATGAGAAGGCTGAGAACAAGGAAGGAAGCTTTAAGGATAGTTTTTATGATGATGAAGAACCACAAGCGTTAAAAGGGGCTGAGGATGAGAAGAGGGGTGAAGAGGAGAGAGATGACAGAGATGACAGCTCAGATGATGAAGACGAAGAACATGTAGAGGATGGAATACCAAAAATTGTAATCGGAAAAAGGTATAAGTGTACAGATAGGAACAGCGAAGAGAACATAAATATAAAAGTGCTTAGCAGAGCAGGAAAGGCTAATAGCAAAAAATGGAGTGACAGCTATAATGTACAGAATATGACTACCGGGGAGATGAAATGGATAGATTTAAGAGAATATAAAAATATCGAAATCATAGAAGATGAGGCTGAGGTTTGGTTTGGTAATAGGGATGATGAAACGATTTTGAATGCAAAATTAAAAGAAATAGATAATTGGAAAGCAAATGATGTATTTCAGAGGGTAAAGGAGAAAGGTCAGAAATTGATATCATTAAGATGGGTAGTTACCGAAAAAATAAAAAATAAGGAAGTTATATGTAAAGCTCGTTTAGTAGCAAGAGGTTTCGAGGAAGAGGGAGATGGGCTAGTGACTGAGGCACCAACTTGTTCAGGAGAGGTATTGCGGTTTTGCTTAAGTGTTATGAAGAGTAGAGGTTGGATGTGTAGCTCAATAGATATAAAATCTGCTTATTTGCAAGGGGACAGGATTAAAAGGAAGGTTTATGTAATCCCACCTAAAGAGGCAAAGGA
>JABUQX010073583.1:10000-32426 GCA_015478945.1 Trachelipus rathkii
GTTTCTATGACTGAGTTTCATTTGGATGAAGTAAGTATAAATGTTAGTTTATGGATGATTGATTTTTTTCTTGGATGAATGCTGGATTGGTTATATAAAGTTGTTTTTATTTTTTAGTTTGAGTTTGCTGATGGGAATGGCGCTGGTTTTGTTCAAATTATAGAATAAGAGGGTGAAGAATAAAAAACTAGGTCAACTACCCAGGTAAGCACCTTGCTGTGATGGGGTTATTTATTTTATTGTTATATTATTATTAACTCATAATTTATTCTTTAATTCATTTATTTATTTTTTTGTTTAATAATTATTTCATTATTAATTATTATTTCATAATTACATTCATACTTATTTAATATTTTTGATATTTTAATTCATAATTTATTCAGTAAATCAATTATTTATTTAATTCAATTGTTTATTTAGTTCATAATAATTATTGACTCATACATATTATAAAGTATATATTTGTTATAAAATCTTATTTTTATTATATAGTTATTATTATTATTATTATTATTTGTTTTGTGATTATGCGACATTTTTTATCTATTTTGCAGTTTTTTTTTTTAAACTTATTCGGCAGCAGCTTCCAAAAACCAGAAATATAAAGAATATATTCATTTATAGAAAGATTTATATGCAATGATTTATGAAGAAGTATAATATGATTATAGAGTGAGATAAAAGTACAAAGTACAGATGGAGGAGTTTTGGAAAAGATAGTAAGAGAGAAGAGATTGATTAACGTGAAAGTAGAATAGAGAGAAATTAAAGAAACAATATTTTGAATGGAAATAAGAAATTGTAGAGACCTGGTGAAAGCAGAATAGAAAAGTAAAAGAATATCACAGGTAGATTTTGGAGAATTGAGGAGTGTTTTGGAGAATTAAGGAGTACAAATGCAGAACTGCATTGTATATTTTTAGTAAAAAGGCTATATATTTTAGGTTTAAGTTTTTTTTGTAAGTTTAAGGTTTTTGGGATATTAATGAATATTTGCTTTGCAGATATTCATTCATATCTAATAATTGCGATTTTTGTTTGGTGGTATGGGTATCACGATTAAACAATTTTAGAATGTGTTTGCGGTAACGATTTACCTTGTAGTGGTGGGTTACCTTGTAGTGGTAGTGGCATATTTTCGAATTGGTTGCAGTATCAGTTTATTTAGCTGTGGTGAGGGAGTTACGCTAGCAGTCCACCTTGCTGTGGTGTTTTTTTAATAAAATATTGTGGTTGCTTTGTGTGTTTTGCATTTGATTTTTTTCCTGAGTTTTATTATTGTGTTTATTTATTATTGTTTGTTTTGTTCTCTGGGTTTTTTCCAGGACCCACAACCATTAATGAGATAGTTCGTGACCTCAAACCTGCAACAACATATTGCAGTTTCAAATAAACAGCAAATTTATAATCATTTTTGAATATCTGAACAGATTTACAGATAAGAATAAGGTAGGATACAACATGCAATAATAATGAAAAATACATGTAATAATCCGTAGCACAAAGTTGTGATAGTGAATGCATATAAATGTGAGTGAATGCTCATTACCATTTAGAATTGACATGTAGATCAAAGGAAAATATGTAAAAAATGCTAAATTAACATTAGTGATGTTACATTTTCATAAACAACCTCTTCTTTGACGATATCCAATGTACAGCTATTGGAATGTCTCTCATTAAGGACCAGCAGTAATCAGCCATCATGTTGGTGTCCCATCAGACTTGGTAGCGTTCTTTCATAACTTTAATGTCTTGATGAAAGCATTCACCTTGCTCTTCGCTCATGTGACCCAAGTTCTCTGGAAAGATATCCAAGTGACTACCGTATGTAAGTAGTGAACTTTGATGCTCATTTTACATTCAAGTGCTTGGAAACTCAAGAGTAGCTCCTCCACAATCTCTCGGTAGTTGTCCGCTTTCCGGTTCCCAAGAAAATTCTGTACCACATCAGAGAATGCATTTCAAGCTCTAGCAACTGCCGCAGTCACTGTTGTTGGTTGTGATAAAGTGTGGATCACTGATGAGTTTTCTTATTTGAGGGCCATCAAATATCCCTGCCTTTTTCTTCTCGGCACTGAGCTTGGAAAGATTTAAAAAATATAACTGAAGCAGTCTCCAGTGTGATCAAGAGCTTTGGCGAATTGCTCTTCATTAACCCAAGTTTTAATGTGCAATGGCTGAAATACAATTTCATTCCTATCAATCGCAGAGGCGTCATTCTTGGATTTCTATTGTCACCAGGCATCAACTGAATTCTAGGTGGGTCAGGTCTTTGTCACCCAGTGCTCTAATGTAGCCCTACTGTCAAAGTAGCACAGGAAACAAGGTTATTTGGTGTAGCCTCCTCGCTGCCCCAGCAGAAAATTAATCATTTTCAAATCCACATAAATTAATCATCCATGAAGATGGAATTGCAATTTATCCAGAATTTTCTTGATGTTGGCATGCTCTTCTTTTATTTGTACAGAGTGCCCTAAACTTTTGGGTTTCAGAGCTTGAAGATTTTCTCGCGCTATTTCGCGAATAAGATTTGTTCTAACCACGAAATCTTGCAGATCTTCATGAGTTGGAGTAAATTCCTTGTAGGGATTTGAAAAGGGAGTGATATTTTTTTTTTTTTTTTTTACAGATAACACCACCCTCACGCAGAAGATTTATAGGAGGGGTGTGCTCAATTATTAAGTCTGAGCAAGACGGAGTCAAGAAAGAACATCTCACACTCACACGCCCGACCAGTGACGAACCTGGGTCTCTCGCTTAGTTGGGCGAGTGCTATACCGAGCTACCGGACGTTATTTGGTGTTGATTCATTCCTCCTATAACCATGCGAAGTAAATCTTCATACAAGCTGACTGCGGCCCGAATATCAATCTCTTCATAGTCTTGGCAGTAGGCTTTATCCAAACTCACTGGCCAGAATTTCATGATGAATTTTTACATTATTTTTCAAAGTTTAAAATAATTCAAAAGAACCGAGTTGAAAATTATGCAGCTCCACAACTAAAATTTTATCGAAATATAAAATGATGTTCTTTTACTAAGTTTCTTAATTTATAGTTGATAGTGACTGTTAATTTTGTTCTTCAAAATAATCTCGCCAGTGACCACTGTCAAAACATTCCATTTCCGATCCTGGAGACCACTCAAGCTTTAGCTGAAATTTTTCCATCTTTCAATCTTCAGGCTTCTTCTCTGGTGTCTTCGGTTTCTTCTCTTTATTTTCTTCCTTTCTATTTTTTAATACGTCCATCTTCGACGACAGTTATCTACATCATAAGGTAGACGTTTATTGTATCCATGAAGCACATAATGGGGACTGTCACCTAGAGTTTTGTTATATGTGCTGTTAAGACACAACTGTGCATAGGGAAGGAAAGAAGACCAATTATCTCCTTTGTCGTTGACAAAGTGACGAAGGAAATTCTCTATCTTTAAGTTTTCCCTTTCAATTAAACTGTTCGAGATAGCTGACCTAACGGTGATCTCTACCTTGTTAATTTTCCATAGTTTGCAAAGTTGCCTAAAGAAGTCAGAGACGTTCTCACCAGCTCTATCAGAAATCAAAATATTTGGTGTTGTGTCTAACAATGATTCTATTCAGAAGGGCGTTTGCTATATGAATGCCACTACGTGAGATGATAGGACAGATTTCGACATATCTGGTCAACGAGTCTTTGAAGACGAGGATGTATTTTGCTTGGGAAATTTTACATGTGGGAAGAGGACCAATTATGTCCGTATGAACTCTGCTAAAAGGTGTATACGGGACTGGATAAGAATGAATAGGGCCTCGTTTTGGTACGTTCCCTTTCACTTGAAGGCAAGAAGGACATTCCTTGCAAAACTGATACACTAATTTGGACAACTTTGGAAAAATGTAGCGCTCACGGATTCTTTTCTCCGTTCTTACGTTACCCATATGACCTGCACCCAATGTACAATGATTCAGGTTCAATATGGTATAAATGAGGGAATCGGGAATTTCAATTAGATATTGAGTATCTTTTGTTACAAAATATAAAATATTTATAATATATGCATACGGGAAGTTAAAAGTTTTCCCATTAGCTTTTATATGTTCTTTAATCGGAGAAAGTCAAGGACAGTTTTCTTGCTCTTTCCTTATGACTTCGGACGTTAAATCAAATAACTTGTTATTTGAAAGATTGGGACTAACATTGTAAACATAGCCTTCTGAAATAGGCAGTGGAGGATTACGAAAAAGATAATCAGTGCAAATGTTCTTCTTCTCGTTGATGTAGATTATCTCAGGATCGAAAGAGTTCACTTGTTTAGCCCATCTAGCTAGTTTATGGGTCAGATCTTTGTTCTTAAAATACTGATTAGGGGTTGGTGGTGTGTAAAAATTTTAATTTTATAGCCAAAGATGGTATTACGAAATTAAGTGAGGAAATTTAGATAGCTAAGGCCTCCCTATCAATGAAGCTATAATTTCTTTCTTCCTTATTTAATACACGTGAGGCAAAAGAAACAGGGCATTCTCGACCTTGAGAATCAAGTTGAGAGAGAACTGCGTCGAATCAATTCAACTGGCGTCAGTGCTTGGTAAGAATTCTTTTGAAAAATCAGGAAATTTGAGGAGGGGTTCTAACAGTAACTTGGTTTTAAGAGTTTTGAAAGCCTTTTGTTGTTTTCCCCCCCACAAGAACTTAACATTCTTCTTAAAAAGAGAGGTGATTGGCTGTGCAATCGAGCTGAACAATGGGATAAGTGAGCGAAAATAAGAGACAAAACCAATAAAACTTCTTGCAGTAGTAACATCGGTAGGAATGGGAAATGATCTGAGAGCCTGCAGTTTTGTAGGGTCTGCAGATATTCCTTCTTGGCTGAAAGAAGCCTAAGTAAACGAGGGAGCGCTTCAAAAAGTTAGCTTTCTCTAACTTCTCTTTTAATTTAGCTTTCTTTAGAGCTTCAAACACAACATTTAAGCTTGCATAATGTGAATCTATGTCTTTAGAAAAGACAAAGATGTCATCCAAATAAATTAAAGCGTGGATGCCAAGAACATGGGATAAAGCTAACTCCATTATGCGTGAGAAACAACTAGGCGCTGTTTTTACCCCCATGGGTAACTGTTTCGGATGATAGCGGCCTCTATGAGAAGAAAATACCAAATATGGAAGGCAACTTTCCTCTATTCTAATGTTGTAAAAACCAGTCAATAAATCTAGAGATGAATACACCGTTGAATTTCCGAGTTTGCAAAGGGTTTCTTGAATGTTAGGTATAGGAAAATGTTCTGGTATAACATACTTGTTGAGTTTTCTATAGTCCAAAACAACCCTTGGTTTAGAACCATCCTTCTTGGGAATGATGAGAAGAGGAGAAGAATGAGGACTGTTACTTGATTCTATTTAATCCTTGATAATACAGTTGTCTATCCATTCATTAATATGTTGTTGGAATTTGTGAGGTAGTTGGGCGTATAAATATACTTAGGGGCATCAGGGGTTAACTCTAATTTAAATTCTCCAAGGGGACATGGACAGACTTCGTTATTGCCTAGAGCAATGGCTTCTTTATGCATGATGAGAAAATTGAGGATTTTATCCATTTGGGTTGAATCCTGTGAGACAATTAAATCGGCATCTTTCTTTGATTTTGATAAAAGAATTTCGCTATAAACTTCTTAATTGAGAATCTGATAACCCTTTAGAAGAATCAACTTTGTTTATAAGAGAAGGAATACTTCGGGAGGACAGAAGATTCGCGACGGAAATTAACATATTTTTGTCGTGTGATAGAGGTCAGGCTTGTATTTATACATTGGATTACCACGGTTCCATTCTCAACCGGGCTTAAAGTAGTTGTAAAAACTAAACTTGATAGAGAGTTTTTCTCTGAAACGAGATACGTGTTGTTAGGCTAGGATATGCCTGCTTCAGATTTCACTTTTAAGGGAAGAATGTAACGAATTGGGTTCAAAAATTTTCGACTCTGTTAAAAACAATTGGTAAGAAATATCATCATTAATAGATATTTCTTAGGGAAAGATTCATTAACATCATTATAAAGATCGTTTTGACCATCTAATCTCTCTAATGATTGAGTATGAGACGTAGGAATAGAATTTGCTTGCCGATTTTCAGCCATAGCGCTATAAGCTATCAAAGGGATTTTGACGGAGTCATTTTTTACTTTCATTGTCAAATATTCATTTCGGAAATCAATTTGTATGGGAAGTTGGGACAACACATCAGTTCCTAATAACATAGGACCTTGAAAACTACTTTGAGAACCAACAACAATGAGAAAAATATTGAACAATTGTTCATGTATTAGCAGCTGTAGTTTAACTCTTCCTAGATTAGGTAAAATATTTCCTGTAATCAACCTAAGAACAATGTTAAGTTTCAAGGGATATAGTTTAATCAAATTATTAAATACTTCCTGACGAAGGAGCGAGATTGAAGAACCACAATCTAGAAAAAGCGTAGTTTCATAAATAAAGTTAAATTCTACAGTCAAATTGACCTTCATAAAATAGCTTTTTCCCACTACGGGACCGTTACTTACACTAAAAACATGGCTTGGATTAAGATTATAACCGTACATTTGGGTCATTTGTGCCTCTATCGGGCTTATTAGAACATTCCAAGGCTTAGAATTTCTGCCCTTTACCAAAAATTTTGACCTTGTAAATGAGTATTCCGTCTCGTATTTACATACAAACTATTTTGTTTCCGTAAGTGCGGAGGTACAAAACTTGATTCGTTTTGCAGATTGTGCGAATTATTATATTGATATATACGATTTTGCACCGTAAATTTGTCATGTTTATTATTATTATAATACTTTTGATTATAGTTAGGGTCTAATAAACACACTTGTGATTCAAAATTTTCATTCGAAAATGAATGCGATTGCGGAGAAAAATTGCGTTCACGATGGTGTTCGTGATTTGCAGGGGCGGTTTGCTTGCGGAATTGAGGCATATTTCGCATTTTATTATTATTATTTACATAATTATAATGTGAATTTGACGATTCACTGCAGTAATTTACATGAGAATTCTTCCTTTGAGGATTTTGACCTCTCTGGAAATGGTTATTTCTAGGAGTAGAAAAATGCGAATTTGAACGTGGGTTCGATTGCCCTTGAGATTGTTCAAATTTAGACAGATCAAAGGGAGTTATTACCTTGGTTCGCTTAAGTGCCTTCGAAAAAGGATTCCATTTGGTGTTTTGGCACCTATAGGCAGTCCCACGTTCGTGATACTCGTTACATAAGGAGCAAAAAGTAGTATAGATACAGCTCGATGTAGAATGTGAGTGACGCTCACAGTTGAAACAATACAAATTACTTTGTACTTTGGGGGATTTATGTGTTGGAAAATGTGATTTTTGCGATGCAAAAGACTGTTGTGGAGGTCTGGGTTTGACCGAATAAGCCTGGGAAGGCGATTGGGAAATATGCGTTTTCGCTGACTGAGTAGCGTATACGGGAACAGAATGGCCAAAATTGGAACTACCTTATTTGCATTGTGCTATTCCAATATCATACTGTATTATATAATTAGATTTATATTTATATAGTATATATAGTATTATTTATATTATTATATATATATATATATATATATATATATATTATATATATATATATTATATATAATATATTCTTAATATGAATTCTTACTATTAATATTATATATTTTTATCTCTCCTGTAATATAAATTTCCTCGTTTGTTTTTATTAATGCTTTTTTACGCCATAATTTCTCAAGTGAAGAAAATAAAATAAATTCAAATATATTCATATCTTTAAATAGTTGAGTGTGTAATCCTATTACAGTCTCAATGGGAGTGATACTAGAAGCCTTAATAATAATAAGAAAAATATTTGATTATAAGTAATTAGAATGGCTTTTAACCGGGAAACTTGATTTAATCAGAATATAATAATATATGTTAATATATTATTTTAAATTGTATTTAAGAGATTATTATTAATGTCTAATGAATTAGTAATATATCAGACTGTCAGTAGAGTAATTAAGAAGCTACGTATTAAATGTTTACACACAGACTGTTGAGCTTAATATATAAAGTTTTTGTGACGTCACAAATTCAATAACAAATAGATAAAATATCTCTATTAAATATAATAGCTTGGTATATATATATATAGATATATATATATAATATATATAGTATATATATAATATATATATAATTATAATATATATATATATATATATAATATATATATATATATATATATATTATGGCAAATAATTATTAAATGGACAAATGAGATTATAAAAAATATTATAAACATTAATTAAAAAAAAAAAATTAGAACAGATTTCTTTACCTCTGATGCAAAATACTTATCCTATTTTTATACATAAGCAATATTGTAGACTTCTACAGAAACACGAAATTTCTTATAAAGTAAAATAGATGTCGTCAATGCAGAATTGAAACCGTGAAATGTTGAAAATCCTCCAAGATGGCGCTGAATATGTAGAATATATAGATCTTTTCTTTGAAGAATCTCGAAGAAACGTAAAGGATATTGAAGAATGACTTGAAGAATAATTACAGTCGCCTTGTTGACCATCAAATAAATATTGATGAGAGAGGAAATTGAGGAAAAATCTTATAATCTTAAGAATATAAATTAAATCAGAAGCGGCTTATCAGAAGGATTTCTTCTGATTCTTGAAAAAGGTTAATAAGTCCTGCATCACGGCCGACATTTCTTCTGATTCTTGAAGAAAGTTAATAAGTCCTGTATCAAGGCTGACATTTCTTTCCCATTGATTCTTCTAATTTAGGGAACTTACATTTCAGGATGACCATGTATATGCCTTTCAAGAGGGTAGCATCAAGACTCGACCAAAGAAGTTCGTAACAATGCAGTAGGACTTTAATTTCTTAATATCTTTCACAATCAATATGCTTGAAGGTAAATGACACTGACTGTCATTTAGTAACTTTATTACATAAATATACTTTTCAAATAAAAATGTAATGAAAAATGCATTTGTACTTTTCCTCTCAAAGTAATAATAATATTCTTAAGATTAGGCAAATAAATATTGCAATCATATTAAAATATCTATAATACAGTTGAATAGTTCTTCTCGTCAATGAGAAATATATTCTTTGAAATTAATAAATCTAGTTAAGTTGCGAGATACCTTTATGAATATATATATATATATGTGTCATCAAATAAATAGTAAATAGGTTGATACTTCTTAAAGTTAGTGCACAGATTTTTTAAAATAGTTCGAAGAAATAATTCTTAATGGTTAAATAACTTCCAATGTCATTTGTTGCAATATTAGAACACATCACAGTTCACAGTCTTGTGGAAGATTAATTATTGACACACGGGAATGATTTAATAGTTCAAATAAATCATTAGCAGAGAAGCTGGACAATCAGCTGATAAGTATTCATTACAATTTGCACTTTCACCAACACAGTTACTGGAATTTTCAAGTATTAAACTTAAAGATTGACATATTAAATATAAATCAATAAATATTACACTTAAAAGGCACTCGAATAATCGCTACTTGCAATAATGAGAATTTATCAAGACACTTGAGTCAGACTTTTTAAATAACACTAAGTCGGGATTCAAGAGCAAACTCATAGTACAACATGTGAGTTTGGACACAGAACAAAACTAACCAGGAGTCAGACTCTCAACACAACATGCGAGTCTGAGCTATGGAAGAAGAATACTTTTGTTTTCAGGACTCAATATTGTGTTTATACTCTGTACAATATTGGAACGTAAATTGTTATTGACAATTAGATGTTTAAAAGTATTTATTATTTGAATAAAGTTAACATAAGCATTTTTGAAATCCTTGGTAACTTTCCTATTAAATAATTCTACCAAGAACAATTTTTTATGGGATTATATATATATATATATATATATATATATATATATATATATATATATATATATTTATATATATATTATATATAATAATATATTATATATATATATATATATATATATAATTATATTATTGTTATATTTTCCTATATAAATATATATTAAAAAAAAGTTAACAAGAAAAATATATATAAGGATTATATGAAAATTCATTACTAATATGTACTATGTGAGCATCAACTAATGGTTACAAAATATTACCAAAATTTTCAAATGAAAAACAGAAAATGATTGCAACACAGAAAAAACTGCTGAGGAAACAGAATAAAGGGTGCGGTAAGAAAAGGGCTTGCAATATAGAAATAAAGTAAAGAATAGCCAAATATTAAGAAAAAAATAGTAATTAGTGAAATATAATGTATTTTGCTAAATATAAGCTATTGCGGAAACTCAAACAAGCTATTGAAGCAACAAACTGCCAACTTTGGCCAAAGTAATATGAGAAAAAATAGAAGCGAAGTAGCAGAATTTGGTGAACTTCAATCAACATTAGGATCACATTGAAAGAAAAACACTTAAGTACCATGCTATTCATCATGAGCTTTTGAATTTCACAAAATGAAGACATACTATTAAGGTGGAATATTTCTCAGCATTGAATTCTTCTTTCAATCATCTAGTCCGTCACTCTATAGTAAGGAAGCTATAGAAGTAATCCTGAGAACAACAAAGAAACTCTACAAAAGCTAAAAATTCATCCAGAAGAAATTATAAAAGGAAGTTTTCACTATTAGATGCCATCTTCAAGAAACTTTAATTATAAAGCCAGCAGTCCTGACAAATTGAAGAAGTATCTAAGCCATCCACCCTTAATCTCAGCATTTCTGTAAAGATATAACATTTCAGTAAAATTTAAAAGATATATATTATTTTTATAGGTATTATATAATAAGTTGTGTGAATATGGTATTAAATTTAAAAAAAGTAACATCTATGAGTTTTTCAAAACAAAATCTAATAGGACAAATAATAAATAAAAAGTCCAAAAATAATAATTATTTTTATTAAATATTTTCTAACATGAATAACTATTTTTTAATGAATAATGGATAATTATGTATTATGTCTATTTTTTAGCATTTAGTATTTGTACTTTTATATATTTATAGTTTTGTCATATTTTTATATTTTTAGAACCTGTTCGTATATATACCTACTATGCAAATAAAAAGAATATGTCGAATGGAGTATTTTCACACCTGATGAATGTTTAAGAATTTTATCAAAGTTCTTCTAATTAGAAGAAGGCTTGGATGAAGAATACCGAAGTTGTCACTCAGATGGAGAATGATCATCAATCCAATCGATACAAAAATAAGTATTTAAAGCATAAGAAAAAAAAAAAATAAAAATATATAAAATAAATAAAAAATATATACAGGTAAACATGAAATATAAAAATTTATTCTGTATATATAAATTGTGTAAAAAGTAACATCCTTCCTTTATTTTTTTTATTTTATAGTAAACGAATAAAATGAGTAAATGAGTGATCAATATTGTAGTTTTTTTTTATTAGCCTTTTTATAATAATAATAAAAAAAAAATGAGCGATATCGAACAAAAAGAAGGTATCGACAATAATAGATGAAACCTGGAAAAAAAAATAACTGAAGGAGGTTTTAAAAGTACCTTCAGGAAAACTTGCTGCTGTTACATATAAAATTAACAGTAATAAAGGCAAATTATGGCATGCCTTCATAAATAATTTATAGAAATTAAGTTTCGAAATAAAATCTGATGAATTACAATTAGACGCAAAGGTATTGAATCTCTAAAAAATACTTGTAGTGAATTAATAACAGAAACTGTAGAGGCAGATAAAATACAGCTGTGGATTACATTAAAATTAAAGCCATATTATGAATTAAAAACTGATATTTCAAATACATGAATAAATATGAGCCAAGGATTAGACCAAAAGATAGTGCTAGTAATATAAAGTAGTAAAGTAGTAGTAAAGTAAGTAAGTAGTAGTAATAAGAGTTCGATAGCAAAATCATTGTTGCTCGAAATAGAAAAAAGTAAAATAAAAATTACTAAGAGCACGAACAACTTGACAAAAAAGGGAACTAGAAAATTTAGATGTGTATCGACATAATAGTCATCATATAAAAATTTTAGAACAAAAGTTTTAAAATAAAAAATTGAACAAAAATTAGAAAGCTAATTTTTAGTATTAGCGATACCTCTGTAAAAAAGGAGAATAAAAATTGTAAACAGTTTTAATGTAAAATAACTATATAGGTAATAAAATCAGTGAGTCTAAACTAGTAGAAATTTAAACAAAAGTTAGAAGTGAGTATTTCAAGATTCCTCTTCCAATATGTGAGGCTGAAATATTTTCTGGGAAAGATTTAACTAAATTTAATGATTTTATGCTAGTTTTAAAACCAATATATAAGGAAAATGAAAAGGAAATGAACAAGCTTTCTAATTTAATTAGTATACAGAAAGGTAAAGCAGAAAATATAGTGAGAAGTTGAATGCATTTGGATGAAAATATTAGTATTAAAAAGGCAGTAAGAAAACTCGAGAAACAATAGTGGAATGAACAAGTTATTGCTAATACATATTTGAAAAAGTTATGAAGGATGTGGAAGAAATTAAGAATGAAGATGGTGAGGCTATGGCAGATTTTTCTTTGTTTTTAGACGCTATTAATATTGCACATGGAAATGTTTCACCTTTAAGATGAATTTCTATTGGTGCTATTTATAGAATAGTTAAAAAACTTCCCTACAAACAGCGTGATAAGGGTAGAAATAAAGTTGAGATAGTATGTATGAATACAAATGAAAAAGGTAATTTTTCGTACATTCACAAAGTTTGTTGAATAAAAAGCAAGGATCATGAATACACCATTGTTCGAGAAACTTAGCATTGGTACATAACCAAAAATAAACAAAATTTACACATGAAAAAAGGTGAGTCACTAATAAAAAAGAGAAAACAGACCAAGAAATAACATAAAAATGATAATAATAATAAATGGATACAATAAGAATATCATAAACAGAAATATATGGTATGTAATAATATATAGTACTAATAATAATAATGAAAATCGCACCCGTTTGAAATTTTTTGTAAAAAGGACAATCATAGTATATATAAGTGCAAAATATTTCTAGAAAAAAAGAAAAGCCAAGATGAAATAAAGTTCATTAAGAGACATTAAATTTAATGGCTTTAAGCTGTCCAATCAATCACTTTAGTAGTAATTTGGTAAACGGTCCAGAAACATGTGAAAGATGTTAATACTAAATTAGAGAAACTTCTGCATAGAGAAAAAAAATGGTGCCAATTCAACAAAGAAAGAGCAAGATGGCTAAATATCTCACAAGCAGCACTCACTGTGAATTTAGAAGATAAAAGATAAGAAAGTAGAGTCAAAGGAATCAGGAAAAATGAGCAAAAAACTTTCAAAACAAAAATCTAAGTAATTAGAAAGCTATTGTTATCCTGCGGTCTGTTAAAATTAAGCTTAACAGGTAAAGATAGAGTGATTAATAATACATTTTTTAAGATCCATTTATTCAGCATGTTTTATGTATTCAAATTTAAATGGAAAATTAGTATGTCATATATGATACCTTAGAATGATTTAGATAAAAGTACAATGTTTTTACAACATAAAATAAAAACATGCATTCTAAATAATCTAGAAATTTATGATATTGAGATGAGGAAATCTGAAACCCTAAATAATGTTTGCTACCAGACACCGTGACCTATAAAAGAGTATAGAGATAATTATCAAAGATATAAATGGATTAAAATATTTGAGTCATGTGCCCCTTCAAGCTCAATCAATCAAAAATTGAATTATTAATAGGGAATGAATCAAAGTAAATTGTTAAAACCCATATGGCAGTAGCTTAGAGGTCATTATATGACTATGCCTGCTTTTGCAGTTAAGTATTTCATTTTGGATGGGCATTTACAAGGTTCAATCAATCAGATGTATCCAGCATTCATGAGTTTAAGATGTCATAAAACGCAAATACAACAAGAAGAAGGAATAATGTGCTAGCTAATAATATTGTTTAATTGAGAGACAAGAAAAGAAGCAGCTTCAGATACAAAAAAGGAACAAGCTCGAAATAAGTGGAAAAATAGTTGAAAAGTTGTCGTAAGAATGGATTGAGTTGAATGAACAGTTAAGTGAAGAATTTCAGATTTTCCTAATAACAAAAATCAAGCCTTAGCAAGATTGTACTCATTAAAAAGAGACTTTGAAAGATAAAAATATTTTGAACATAATAATAATAATAATGCATTCGCGAATATTTAAAAACTAAATATTGCAAAAGATTGGAAACATAATTATTAAAC
The DNA here is from genome assembly GCA_015478945.1 of Trachelipus rathkii. Taxonomy (NCBI): domain Eukaryota; kingdom Metazoa; phylum Arthropoda; class Malacostraca; order Isopoda; family Trachelipodidae; genus Trachelipus; species Trachelipus rathkii. Next base: position 24,293 of record JABUQX010073583.1, read on the forward strand.
AATTGAAACAGATTCCTATTATGACAACCATTAACGCGTAATTCATCACAAAAAAAAATTGAGAGTAGTTACACAATGCGCCTTACCAGTGAAATGGTATTTTCTTTAAATAATAGTTTACTCACAGGACCAGACTATATTTCTAACCTCTACAAGGCATCCTTTTTAGGTTCAGAAAAGAGAAATATTTAGCTTTCATTAGCAGTATGATTAGAGAAGGAATGTTTAGTCCAAATAGCAGGTACTTGGATAAGATAAAGATTATTCAGTCGCTTCTAGGTTCCCATGGGTAATTTTAGATAAAACTCGCAGAAAATATTGAGAGTTAAAGTTCACATATTTTGAAGTGTGAGCTCTCCTTCAATTGGCAAATTATGTCTTGACGCAAACTACACATTGTAATTGAAGCAGAAATTTAGTAATGTTAGCCTAAAGATACCCCTACTTAGCAAATTTCTATGTTGAGATTGTTTAAAGTCTGTGAAATCATAAAATGATGCGAAAGCAGGGTATAAAGAAGTTTGAAGAATATTTTAAAATTAGTGGTTTTAAACTGCATCCAAGTAGCAAGTAATTCAAGAAATTTTTAGAAAATTTTGATAACACAAGACTTACGCAAAGATTTTAAAGAATAAACTTAATCTTTGGATAGAATTGCCTTTACAAAAAAAGTTTTAGGCTAAGTGGTGACCTGCGCAGAAATAGATTTTAATGAAAGTGGCTGCACAAAAATAAAAAATTGACAAATAAAAGATAAAATTGCATTTTTTCTATATACGATCCACTGGGATTTATTAGCCCAGTAATATTAATAGTAGCTAAAAAGATATTTCAAAATTTAATGGATAAAAAGGGACATTGGAGAAATATATAATATTATATATATATATATATATATATATATAGGTATATAATATATATATATATATATATATAGTATAATATATTATATAATATATATAAATATATATAATAATATATAATAGTCAAAATACTCCGCATGCCCGCATACCGTGGATTAAAATCAAACATACGCAATCCGCAGATGCGAAAAAATATGGACATCTGCTGCATCACTAATATATTATAATATTTATATATATAATATATATATAATATATATATCTATATATATATAATATATATATATATATATATATAAATTATATATAATATATATATATATATATTGATATATATATATATATATATATATTATATATATATATATATATATATTATATATATATATATATATTTATGTAGGGTGACTGTAGACACTAGTCTCTAATTCTTTAGATTTAAAGCAAAGTGTTTGGTCGCCAAAAAATTTCCCAATGGAAAATTATATTTATTTACATTAAATAACAAATTTAATGGCAAATTTTTGGTGAATCTAATCTTTTATTACATTAAATTTGTGAAATTTTCTTTGTTTATGGATGAATCTACAGATAATTCACTATCGCAGTCACTATCTATTAAAACCTTAAAAACGGTATATGAATCCAGTTTAATAATTAATTAACCTTAAAACAAGAATAATACCCATTTTATTGTAAATACTTTTCCAATTTTCATATCTTGATTATACCTCATCAAGGTTAGTAGATTAATAACTCTTAATTCTAGATAGTATAGAATATTAAGCTTGATCTTATGTAGAGTGTGAGATATCAGAATATAATATAGATTCATATCCCAATACTTACACTATAATTACAGCCTCTACTGGCGGAAACCATTCCCCTGTTGAGGTTCACAAGTTAAATAAGATCCCTCAATGACATACTTCTCATAGGGTAAGATTCTTCTTTCAATTATTAAAACATATTCCCTTTGCAAATTTGATTTGATGACTTAAACTATTAATAATATAATAACTTCCCATTCATTCACAAATCTAATTCCTGTAAATCTTTACAGGGTTTTATTTTTAGGTCTTATTTTTATTTGAGGTTCATATTCAGAACTTCCAAGAACCATTTTCTTCTTAGGTCTTCATTTAGGCCAACTCTCAAGAATTATATATAGCTATTTAGTTATTGTCTCATGGTCAAAAGAGAACCGTCTTTCCAAGTTCCAAGAACAATCTTAAATCTGATCTTATCCCTAGCATCTTATCCCTGGGATTTATATTTAATTAAGATCCATCTTAATTCAAGTACCTCGTATTTCTAGGTCATAATTCTAGGCCCCACAAGAACTTTATCTAAAGTCCAATATTACTATTATTGATTGAATGGTTTCCATCCACCCATGAATGTACTCCCTTAAGAAATGAATATAACTATTTGTTAATAGTAATTATAAAATAAGTATTATAATCATAATACTAATTATAATGAACTCTATTGTAAATTAGTGATTGTTTCTTAACTAATTATAACAATCATTTCTTAAGAATAATAAAAAATCCTATCAAGAAGTGGTTAGTTCGTGTTTATAATAATGTTATTCAGCAGACATATCTCTGAAATTTTACATAATATTTTTTAGAGATGAAATTACCAAATTTAATTTCAAGTATTCCTAAACACCAACTTTTGTTAGTAATTCAATTAAAATATCTTGGTTTCGGTATTTTTACTTAGGCATATGATGCGTTTTTTAAGTCTGTCCGATAGAACTTAATATAGTCTCTATTTTCATGGTAATTAACCTATTTAATTTTACTTTTCTTTTCTTCTCGCTTTGTCTAAAGTAACGTACTCTATAACATCCTAATTATCACATCCTAATTAGCGAGCAAGCTAGACCAAGGTCCTCCAATTGACCATGCGGTTGGCAATATTTGTCAGCCTAAACCGGGACACATAAGGCACGTCTCTTGATTACAGTTCGCATGTGTGTGTCTTCATAATATCTGAATTAGACAGGTACTTACCCTTGTTAATTCAATCATATATTCATAAAATTTTCTTTTCTTCTTTTCTCACTCTTCGCTGGGAGGTATAGTAAACGCATATTATTCATTGAACCACATTACTTACTCCCCACCACATAAATAGGATTAGAAAATTTAATGTGGCGCCCGAACAAGGGATCTTGTCGTTCTTGTCGGTTCGCTAGTCTCACTGGATGTGATATTGATCAAAACTTTCGCCACTCGTCGCAAATCATGCACACAAAGTAATGTTTTGAAAAATTATTCATAAATTGTGCTTCAATACCGATAGAAATTTCAAAACAATCCTTATTACTGATCATTAAAATTCCTTACTATTCTTAAAGCTATTAGTTTAGTCCTTACGATCTACGATCCTAGAGGTAAAAGTAAGGGTAATATAGTTAATTAGATATATTTAGTTTAACTATAAAACTATATAACATGTGTACAAATAAAATGGAATACTCACCAGATAATTCCATTAAATCAATTTTAATTCTCAAGATCATTAACCAATGAATCCAACCTTTAAAACTGACAATCTGCTCATGATTTTTGATGAGCAATCTATACTAGTCCCTTTACTCCTAATCATATTTAAAATACCCCCAATTAACCGTATATTGATTCTCCTGAATCCTCCAAACTTGTACTCTGGGCCCATAATTAAACAAAAGATTGACATGCTAGAAAAAGCTGTTGGGCACTTGAACCCATTTATCTCATACATCACTGACATCTACCTGCAGATTACCTAACGTAACTGACCCATGGAAATACAAGTGGGATGAGAATAAATTTTATTTCATACTTAGAGGATTTTGAAGCATTACTTGCTGGCCTCTAATCCCTAAATTTTATATCATCTAATGGTTACTACTGTCTTTGGTATGTTCAATTACAGGGTAGATTTCTTCCAATTGCGTCATCGTCAGTCACTAAAAATTATGTACAGATTACTTTCTTGTACGAGAACTCTCATCCAAGTGGTAAGAGGTGACGAGGAGTTAAACACATGAACGCTTACTATGTAAAAACATATAAAGGAGGCCTTAACATAAAAAATAGAGTAAGGATCGAGGACCAGGCCGATTAGAACGCTTGGCTAGTCGTGCTTACCATGGCTTAGACATGAGTGGGCACGAATCTCTCCGACATTTTTTCTGCTTTCTTGAATAATTCTGCCCTTTAATGTAGAGCAAGTGTCAAGAATATATATCACACAAAGGACAGAATTAATAATTTCCGTACTCCTTGGGAAGACATAGTGGGATTGCTTGACATGCTATATTCAATTACATCAGAATAGTCTTACTTCCCCTATTTCTTTCCACATCATACCTTCTACTCAGATACATAAAAGAAAGCTCTATATTAAATTAAACAAAAAAGAAATTCACACACAGACTTTATGCCTTCTAAGCCTCAAGTTCATAATTCTTCCTCTTAAAAATCAATGAACGATTTTAAATCATAAATATCATAAAGGATCACATCAACCTAAATCTCGGTTGAGTCGCAAACTATTTGGGGCCGTTGAATTTTGTAATAAGTCGGTCAGACAAAATACACACATCTGCTACATAATATTTGAGGATTTGTAGCTATTGCGAAAACCTAGGTCATGTAAAATCTGTGTGCTCGATCTCGTAAAATTTTGCTAAAATTACTCCTAATCATCTCTCCCCGAATGTTCGCACAGGCTATCTGTCTTTTTTTAGTGGTCGGACCATCCTGTGCATGAAATGGTCCTCTACGTGTTAACAGCCACACTTTATATGTCTGACCCTCTCAAATATCATACTACATCAAAGATTTTCTAATTTCTCAGTATACACTTAGTTCTTGTCAATTGAACACCTCTCCTATTGAATGCTAATGAAGTTAGAAACTGAATATTTGACATAAAATCTTCTGTTCCAGAATTGGAACAGTCCAAGTCAACGGAACGATGTGTCCGTTGTCTCCTCGTCAGTTACCTAAGATTCTAATCCTAAGTTACCTAACCCTTGTTTACCCATAATTTCTTATAAATGAAAAATAACCTAACCTTATCTAACCTAATTTAACCTAATCCTGATTTACATATACCTCTATTTGTCTTCTTTTATAATACGCATTATAGCTCCCCTGTTGTAAGCCATCTGTGGAAAATGAAAAACACAGATTCCTTATCACATTTTCCATTCATGAACATGGAAACGTTCACTCACATTCCTCAAACCAAAGAAACGTCTTCCTTAAATTCTTATTCTTACAACTAATTTATACTAAATGCACAATAATTGAACACTCATGAATACGTAAATTCAGTGTGTTACAATCAGCTAATGAGATAGTTATTATAGCTAGTTATTCTAAAAACAAAAGTATATTTGTCCCACTGACTAAAAACTATACGGTATATATGTATCCAAATAATACAGACATATAAAAAAAAAATTTATGGTAGTTGGGATATCAATAATCGCTACATATATTGTTCTTTCACAGCAATTATATATAAAAAAAATTTTATGGTAATTGGGATATTCAATAATCCTAATATATTTTCTTTTCATCTATGTTATGTTCATAATATCTCCATCTATATAAGCTCAGGTGTAATTATACTAGCTTTTTAACTAAAGAAATTAATTTACTAACCTTTTTGGGATATAATCAAAGGTAATGAAATACTTGGAAAAGTGTACAACAAAGTATTTACAATAATTGTATGATTATGTATTATTATAGCAGTTTTTTTAAGGTATAAATATAACTGGATACTGGAAAAGTAAAGTTCTAGATCATCCCATTATAAAACCAAAGTTGCACAATATTTAATGTAATAAAAGATTTAGATCACTTCAAAAATTTGCCATGGTACTTCTTGTTATTTTAATGTAACTTAATCCATTTGTCCATTGGAAATTTTTGGCGAGACAAATCACTTTGCTTTAATATGCTAAACTAATTAATTTTTTTTAAAGTAGTTCCTTTACATCATAATTATATTAATATATTAACTGCGTATGACTAATGTTGTCTGCATAATATTCAAATGTGTAATATTAATTATATATATAATATATTATATATTATATATATATATTATATATATAGTATTCTCAGCCATTTGTATATATATATCTTTGTTAATTTTGATATAATAAGATATAATTTATACTTAATATATATATATATATATATAATATATTATATATAGTATATATTATATGTTGATGCTTATTAGGAAGTAGGAGATATGTTTATATTTCATAACTAACGATCAAGGAAAATTTATTATTTATTTATTTGAAAGGATTTGATAGAACATTTATTACAAGTGTATATATCACTATATTAAATTTTATTAATCCTCATTAATTAAGATTTTTATTTTAATAAAATATTTCAGCACTAATTCCTCGTTAGATCAGATTGCATCATGAGTTATTGATTCGTAAACTAACTTCATAAGAAGCATAAGTTGGATACGAAGGAAAGTTATAATTGGAAGTAAAAAAGTTATTACTTGGTTCCAGTCTCGATCATATAATTGTTCTTATGTGGTTTCCAGTTCTGCGATCATATAATTTTATTTTATGTTGGGTTTCCATAATTTGTGTTCACGATTGTTTTTGATGGAATCTCATTGGTAACTGGAATATTACACTATCGAAGACTTGTCTATTATTTTGGGGATATTACATTGAAGAAGTTTCTAATTTCCTTACTAGCACTTACGTAATACATTGAGAAAGGTATAAGATTGTGATATTTACTCATTTGAATTAAGTAAGATTATGCTAAGGAATTATAGTTCTCTGGACAAGATTAGTAAAGGTCTAAGTAATGTTATTCAAAGAAAAATTTGTAAGAGATATTAGATAGCAATCAGTTGTGAGATTCTATTAGAACATTTTTGAAGAAAAGTTATATAACTTCGAGAGACTTATTGGAACTATTACGTGCTATATTGGGAGAGTCTAGTAACATTTGAAACGACTTACATCTGGTATTAAGGAAACCATTATTTAATTTGTAAGAAATTTACTTACTGAAAGTAATTGATCTTTGATTATTGAGTAGGGGGGGAGTGGGTAGGGGTGGGGGGGTTGGGGGTGGTGGGGGTGGGGGGATAAGGGTGGGTAGTAGGGAAAGATCCATCGGGCACTCAGGAGTAATTTTTGGAATCTCGAGAAGACTTCGTAGGATTTCAACTATGCGCTTCGTATTGTTGAGATAAGTGGAAAATGCTACATTGTGAATCATACCCTTAGACATTTTTATACAGTGTGTATTCTATTTTGATGTTGTATTGTTTAGATAAACGAACTTCGGGAATATTGTCACTCGTTTTGACGGATGTAACCCATCTTTGTGACATTAAAAATTGGAGCTCTGTCCTGGAATTATTTTTCTAAAAAGGACATACTGAACAATAAATTGAAGTCTCTTGTCGATAATTTGCTTCTGAATGAAAAGTGAAGATATCAGTGGTCTTATTTGGAACAGTTCCTAAAAAATAATATCACAGTCGTCATTCAAAGTAAAGACAACTCTTGTGATATCAGATATTAAAGTGTGAGCCGCTATTAAAATTTACCTTTTTTAATATGGATTGTGCTGCATTAGCAAAGATCGCCCAAGATCTTTGGAACTAAAGGGTATAATAGAGGCAAGGAGATTATAAGACATATTGAAGCAGCAGATGAGACATGAGGGAAGCGTCCTATGAAATAGAGAGCAGAGAGAGAAGTCTACCTGAGATATATAAAGACATAGTGCTGCTAAAGAGATGGCTCTAATAGACTATGCAGAGATGACAGGTAGGGAAGCCGACAGAAGGAACACAGAAATGAGAAGCTTGCATAGAGAAGAAAGACAAAGAGAAGCGGCAGAAAGACAGAGGGAAGCTGAAAGAGTTTTGTAGACACTATTTAATGAAAAGTTCAAAGATGGCTACGGTGTTTGCCTCGTATCAACGTATGGAAATTAAATCGGCAATATTTTGTTTGTAAAATGCGAGTGTCCCAGTTAGCGTGTTCAAATGTGGCTAGAAGGGATCGATAGGCCATTAGAATGTACGGAACTAGTACCATTCTTAACAAGAGAGATCAGCCAAACACTATGATTTTGGAGAAGCATGAGAGAGCTTCAAAATAAAAGAATTACCTGATAAACCGACAATTAATGACAGGTCGCTGCGTGTAATATTGGAGGGAAATGCTCTGAGGAGCACTGAAGCTACTCATCTAC